>PVJI01005354.1:0-97322 GCA_004026765.1 Micronycteris hirsuta | reverse complement strand
CAAAACTTGTTTGCAGATGCACAGAGCAATACTATTTGCAATACTCAACCTCCCCCCAAAAAACTTACCCAGTGTCTACCAACTGATGAATAGATTATTTTAAAAGGTAATGTGAGGTGATGGATGTGTTAACCAAACTGATTATGGTAATCACTTCATAAACTACGCATATGCCAAATCATCTTGGATTCTTTACATATATGCTATTGTATTTGTCAGTTATACCTCAGCAAAGCTGAAAAACGAATTTTTTTAAAAGACTGATGAATGGATTAATAGTATAGCATTATCCCAGTAATGAAATACTATTTGCAGTAAAAATGACCAAAGTACCAGTATACGTTACAACACAGGTGAACCTCAAAAACATTATATTTAGTGAAAGAAGCCAGACACAAAATGCCACATACTGTATAATTTCATTTACACAAAAAGTCCAAAAATAGGAAAATATACAGATACAGGAAGTAGATTAGTGTTTGTCTAGGGATGGAGGAGGGGATTGAAAACGACAAAAAATAAATGTTAATCATAAAAACTCAAGAAACATAAAAACTTAAGAGTAAATGAACCATAACAAAGAAAACAAACCAAACAAAAACCCCAAATTCTATCACTCAGAGAAAATCACAGTCAACACTTGGAAAATGTTATTCTAGATACCTCTATGCACATTAAGAAGAGATATAATTTTGCACAGTGGTATCTTACCATATGTGCTGCTTTTTGGGGTTAAATTATTAAATCAGATATTGCTTGAATTTAGTGGAATAGGTGTGATATTTTTAAGAGATGAATGAGGCCCTGGCTGGAGCGGCTCAGTGGATTGAGCACGGGCCTGCAAACCAAAGGGTCACCGGTTTGATTCCCAGTCAGGGCACATGCCAGGGTTGTGGGCCAGGTCCCCAGTAGGGGGCGTGCAAGAGGCAACCACACATTTGAGTTTCTCTCCCTCCCTTTCTCCTTCCTTTCCTCTCTCTCTCTAAAAATAAGTAAATAAATTCCTAAAAAAAAAAAAAAGGTGAATAAGAAAGGAAGGTCCTGAATCAGGGTTTTTGAGTTCATATTCTTCTGTCTCTGCCACTTGCTGGCTATGAAACTCTGGCAAGTTCTTTAACCTCTCAAAGTCTCAGTCTCCTTATCGACACCGAACACAGACAACAGTATCTACCTCCCGGGTTTGGCACAGCATTAATGAAACTATTAGTATGAAGAGGTTAGCATAGTGGTTGGCACAGAGCAAGCATTCCATAAGTATTTGTTGCTGATGTACAATGATTATTATCCTAATATCATTAAGGCACAAAGATTGGGAAGCTGGGGAGGATCAAATTGAAAACCAGACCAAGAATGGTTAACAGTCACGGGAATGGTTCCCCTGGAAAGATGGATAAGGGGGACCACTGAGACTCTGTGTTTGAAGGTGAACAGTGAATCCAGAAGACACAACACGTGAACAGCAACCATGCCAAAGCCGGAGTGATGTGGTGGGAGGCCTAGAGCCCCTCTCTGGAAGATGCCCACATACGAATCACTGGAACGTGTGGAAACGTTCTCTTACACAGCAAAAAGAATTTTGCAGATATGATTAAATTAAGGATTATTCTGGACTATCCAATTGGCCAACTTAAATCATAAAGGACTTTCTAAGAGGGAGGAGGCAGGAGAGTCAGGGACAGAGAGGATGTGATGATAAGCAGAGGAGATGGTGGCGGGTGGGGGAGCATGGAGGAGGGAGAGAGAGGGAAAGATTTGAAAATGCTGTGCTGCTGACCATGAAGACAGAGGGAGGGGCCGGAACCCAAACATTACAGGCAGCCTCTAGAAGTTGGAATGAGCTAGGAAATGGATTCTCCCATAGAGCCTTCAATGGGAATGCAGTTCTGTGTAAGATAATAAATGTGTTGTTTAAGCCACGAATTAGTTTATGGTAATCTGCTCATAGAGGCAACAGGAAACTAACACGAGAGGTTTACTAATATCAGACAAAATAGACTTTAAAACAAAAAAATGTTACTAGAGATGAAGAGGGACATTTTTCTTAATATGCATTTTTTTATCCTCACCTGAGGATACTCCCTCATTGTTTTTTAGAGAGAGAGGAAGGGAGAGAGAGAAACATCACGTGAGCGAGAAGCATTGACTAGCCACCTCTTGCACACACCTGGACTGGGGGTCTGACATATCTGGACTAGGGATTGAACACGCAACCCAGGCATGTGCCCCAACCAGGAACTGAACCCACAACCGCCATAGGATAATGCTCCAAGCAACTGAGCCATGCTGGCCATGGAGGGACATTTTATAATGAAAAAGGTTCAATCTATTAGAAAGATGTGACGATTATAAATACATATACACCTAATAACAGAGTCTCAAAATACATGAAGCAAAAACTGACAGAATTGAAAAAGGAAATAGATAACTGAACAATCATAGTTAGAAACTTCACTATCCCACTTTTAATAATGGACAGAACACCTAGGCAGATGACCAACAGGAAATAGAAGATTTGAACATTATTAAGCAACTAGACCTATGAGATCTCTACAGAACTCTGCCCAATGAACATAGAATACACTTTCTTAGGTGCATATGGAATATTCTCCAGGATAGACCATATGTTAGGCCATAAAACAAGCCACAAAATACTTAAGCAGATTGACATTATATAAGATATATTCTCCTACCACAATGAAATGAAATTAGAATCAGTAACAGAGAGAAATTTGGGAAATTCACACATACGTGGAAATTCAGTATGTATAATTTGTATTTAAGGGAGAGACCAAGGAAAACTGAGTAACTCACCAAAATGCTGGCGCCCCCAGCTTAAACACCATCTTCAGCTGAAGACAAAAGCTGCTGGGGGCAGACGGAGCCAGTTATGGGAGGCGGCTGGGAAAAGCACCACAAACAAGGATAAGGTTGTTATGCATATTTAAGTCCTGGTCTTCTGCGCAGATGGGAGTTTTACGGGTAAGGTCAGTCCCCTCTCCCAGGTGTGCGCGAGGCAAGACCCCCTCACAAGTGAAGAGTTTCTGTACCACTGTAAATGTATGTTACAAAGGGTAACTTCTGCTTGGTTTGCGGAGCTGCTCCCGTGTCTGCTTTTTCTTAAAATTAACCAGCCTGCCAAAGAGATATATTTGGGGGTGACAGATTCTGTTTCCAGGCAGCTGCTGGGCTATAAACTGGTGTAACGTGTTACTGTGCTGAATCCTGCAGGGAACTGGAACACAGGGGTGTAATGCATAGTGAGGCAAGGGTGGTAGGACAGCCGTGATGCTAGTAGGTGACAGGAAGTTTTCAGCTCCATTACAATCTCATGGGACCACCATCCCATATGCAGTCTGTCGTTGACTGAAGAGTCACTCTCATGCGACACATGATGGTATTAGAGAAAATAAACAAAACCAAAAAAATTTTGTTCTTTGAAAAGATCAAAAGAATTAGCAAATCTTTAGCCAGACTAACGAAGAGAGGGGAGAAGCAGAGAAGACTCGAGTTACTGAAAAGAGGAAAGAAAGAGAGAACATCACCAGCAACCGCCCCAAAATACAATGGATTATAAGGAAATACAACGAACAATTGGGTGCCAAAATTTAGATAATCCAGATTAAACGAGAAATTCCTAAAAAGACATAAGTTACTAAAAATGACACATGAAGAAGAAGAAAATCTGAGTAGAACTATAACAAGAGATCAAATCAGTTAAAAAACCCAAAACAAAATACAAAAACTGTAGCAACTTCTTACAAAGAAAAACCCCAACCTAACTGACTTCGTTGGTCAATAATTCATACATTCTTCCAAAAAACCAGAAGAGGAAGGAACATTTCCCAACTCATTATTCCATGAGATCAATATTACATTGATATTGAAACCAGAAAAAAAACATACAAAAAAAGAACACTGCATATCAATATATTTTATAAGTATAGAAGCAGAAATCATCAATAAAATATCAGCAAACCAAGTCCGGCAACTTAAAAAGAATTCTACATCATTAACAAGTAGAATTTATCCCAGGAATGCAAACTTGACTTACCACCCAAAAACCAGTTACTATCATACCCTAGATTAATAGAATGAAGGACAAAGAGTACATGATCATCTCAATAGATGCCGAAAAAGCATTTGACGAAAACAAACCCATTTCATGACAAAAACACTCAACATACTAGGAATAAAAAGAAAATTCCTCAACCTAATAAAAGGTATCTATGAAACACCCACAGCTAACATTATACTTAATGGCAAAGATTGAATGCTTTCCTCTAAGATCAGGAATAAAATAAGGATGTTTCTTCTCCCTACTTCCACTAACATTGTAGCGGAGGTTTAAGCAAGGCCAATTAGGCAAGACAAAAAAATAAATATCCAGATTGGAAGGAAGAAGTAAAACAACCTCTATTTGCACATGTTGTAATTTTGTATACAAGAAACCCAAGGGACCCACAAAAACACTATTAGAACTAACAAATGATGGTGCAGGTATCACATTGATAAAATAAAGTGAACTGGATTTCTTTTTTAAAATGTTATTTATTTATTTTTAGAGGGAGGGGAAGGGAGGGTGAAAGAGAGGGAAAGAAATATCAACGTGAGAGAGAAACATTGATTGATTGCTTCTCATACGTGCCCCGACTGGGGACCAAACCCGCAACCCAGGCACGTGCTCTGCTGGGAACTGAAGGAGTGCCCTTCTGCTTTGCGGAATGATGTCACACCAACTAAGCCACACCGGTCAGGGTGTGAATTATATTTCTATACAGTAACAAGGAACAAGTGAACATTCTAAAAATAAAAGTAAAAACATTCCATCTACAACCATATCAGAAGAAGAAAATACTTAGGAATAAAACTAACACAAAAAATATAAGATACAAATACATGGAAAGGCACCCCAAGTTCATGGACAATGTTGTTAAGATGACGATGCTCCCAAAACTGCTTACGAGCTCAGCGCCACCCCATTCCAGATCCCAGATGCTGTTGTGTGTTTTGTCGCTGCTGCTGCTGCTGTTTTGTTTTGCAGAAATGGACAAACTGATTATAAACTTCATATGGAAATGCTAGGGCAGGGGACTGAGAATAGCTAAAGTGACCTTGAAAAAGAAGAACCAAGTTGTTCACTCCCACTTCTTCATTTCAAAGCTTACGGCAAGGCCACAGTGACCGGCACTGTGTGGTCTTTGGGCCGGTGTGTCTACACAGGTCAACGGAGTAGAATTGAAAGTCCAAAAATGAACCTTCGTGTTCATGGTCAGTTGAGTTTCATCAAGGGTGCTGAGATAATTCAATAGTCTTTTCAAAAAATGTCTTCAAAAAAATGATAGTCTTCCCAGGAAACAGTGCTGGGGCAACTGAATAGCCACAGACAAAAGAATGAGGGCGGACCCTTGCCTTATGCCATACAGAAAAGTCAACTCAAAGTGGGTTGCAGACCTAAAGGTGAGAAATGAAATGATAAAACTCTTAGAAGAAAACATTGATAGAAATGTTCGTAGCCTTAAATTAGCCAAAGATTTCTTGGATATGACTCCAGAAGAATAAAGCACAAATGGAAAAATGAGTAAACTGGATTTCATCGCAATGAAAAGCTTTGGTGCCTCAAAGGGAAAAAGAAAGTGGAAAAGACAGCCCAGAAAATGGGAGAAAATACTCATAAATCATTTATCTGATGAGAGATTTGTATCTAGAATATATAAATAAGTCTTATAATTCAGTAATATGAAGGCAAATATCCCAATTAAATATGGGCAAAGGATTTGAATAGACAATTCTTCAAAGAAGAAAGGTATACAAATGGCAAAGAGTCCATGAAAGATTCTTATCATCATTAGTCATTCGGGAAGTGCAAATTAAAACCACAAGACACTCCTTTAATTCTACTATGGCTGCTATCATAAAAAGGACATGAAATAATTTTCAGTGGGATGAGGGGAAAGCAGGTCCCCCACACACCGCTGACTGGAAGGAAGAGTGGCGTAGCCACTCTGGAAAACGGTCCGGCAGTTCCTCAGAAATACAAACGTAGAGTTACCACATGACCTGGCAACTTCACCCCTAGATATGTATCCCCAAAATTAAAACATAGCCCCACAAAAACTTGTACACAAATGTTCACAGCAACCTTACTACTTAACATAGCTAGAAAGTAGAAACAACCCACAATTCATCCACTGATAAGTGAATGGATAAAATATGACCTACCCCTCGTGGGGTATTATTTGACTCTAAGAAGGAATGAAGTAGTGATACATGCTACAACACGGATAAACCTTGAGAGCATGAAGCTGAGTGAAAAAAGTCACTCAAAGAAGGGCACATGTAAGTTCATTTACGGGAAAAGTCCAAAATAGGCAAATCTGTGGAAACTGAAAAAAAATAGACTAGTGGTTGTCCGGGACTAGGGGTGGGCTGTGGGGACCGGGGTGGGGGGGAGGACGAATAAGTGATCGTTAGAGGATATGGTGTTTCCTTTTGGGATGATAAAGATGCTCTAAACTTGTGCTGGTGATGGTTGCGCAACCCTGTTAATAGGGTAAAAGCCATTTAATTGTACATTTTAAAATAAAGCTTTTAGTTAAGAATAAAAGTAGAACCAAGGGGCTGAAGTCATAAACTTACAATATTTCACTTTGAGAGAGAACTTTCCCGTAACTAGATCTACCTGAAAATGGAACGGGCTGCCTTTGAGTAGGCAGGCATGTAAGTAGTAAGTAGTCAAGTGGAAGTTGATGATTGTCTGTTAAGAATGTCAACCCTTCCCTTCCAGACACACAGGGTCCTAGAGCTGGCTACAGGGCCCTTTGCCCAGAGAAGACTTCTACACCAGTAAAGGTGTGGCCAGGATGTTTCCTGTCTCCCCCAGGGCCCTGGAAAGAGTCTCACTGGGGAATTCTGGCAGACTATATATCCTGTGCCTGAGAGTTATCCCAACTGAAGGATGAAGAAGCTGGGTTCGCCCTGGCTGATGTGGCTCAGTGGATTGAGCGCCAGCCTGTGAAGCGAAAGGTCGCCAGTTTGATAACGAGTCAGGGCACATGCCTGGGACCTGGGCCAGGTCTGCAGTTGGGGGTGTGCGAGAGAGAGCCAATTATTCTCTCTCGCACATTGATGTTTCTCTTCTTTTCTTTGTCTTTCCCTTCTTTCTCAAAGTAAATACATAAAATCTTAAAAAAAAAAAAAAAAAAGAGAACCAGCTTCCTGTCCACCCCTGATTGAGGGCTGCTCCTAGGCCTTGGAACCTAGGGCGTTAACTCTCTGGCAATTCCAGCTTGTCCTCTGTAGGGGCCTGATCCTGAGACCAGAACAAGGCAGGAGGTGGCACTGTCCCGTCAGCTGCCTTCGGGTGGAGAGTGAACATCAGGGGCCAGGGTCGCTACAGCATCCCAGTCTCTAGCTTAGTCCAGGTGTCTAATCTGGGCATCAGACCCATAAAGGCAACTTATCACTGGATTTCTTCATCTGCATCCACTTGCAGGGAGACGGGACTTTAGCGGGGAGTGATACAACCCTGGTCTCTGCTTTTTACCCTCCAAAGCATCTCAAACGCAACCTGTCCAGCACCAGACTCACTGCCTCCTCCTCCCAGCCTCCTCTTTTCTGCATTTGCTGTGTGGGGAGATGGTCACTGAAGTCTCCAACCCAGAAATCTTCCTTGACTTTCTTTAACCCCAACCAACATCCAGTCCATCTGCACGCTTGTCAGAGCTACCTCCCACCTCTCTGGATGTTTCCCAGTCTGCTGTGTTTTTGAAATGCATTGTGTATTTAAATGGGAACGCATCTACTCAAGAAAGGGGCCTTAGATGGTATTCTTGGTGGCGGCCCAGCTGAGTGGTTGTGGCTCAGTGATTGCAGTCGTCACCTCTGCTTTTCTCCCCAGCCAGGCCGGGAGCCTCCTGGGTCCAGGCACCGCACCGCCCATCTCCCCGGCCACAGGGCTCTGAGCCCCGGGCTGGCACCCACGTCTCTGTAATGCTGGGCTGCCCCCAGCAGGGCCACCTTGTCCATGGGGCACAGTGGGTACAGTGGCCTCAACCCACAATCCCTTCAGGGGCCCATGAAATGTTTTCATTTCTTTCAAACTCAGAAAAAATAAACATAGCATAATAAAAATAATAAATGCACATATGAATGAATCCAGCCTGGAGTTTGTTTGCCTTTATACCAGCACAGTTGTCAAATGCAACTGCTATTATTTTTTCTTCCTTGTTATGAACACAGGGGCCCACAGGAGTGACGGTGCTGCCCTAGCTCTCGGGTCTGCAGGCACCTGCTCACTAAGAAGGCAGACACTTCGGGACTTGCCAGGGGCTGTGTGACCGTTGTCCCTTTCCCTGTGTGCTTGAGAGAAGAGCTCAGGGAACTGTGTATTCTGCCCTGCCCGACCTCCCTTGAAGACTCCAGACAAAAATAGCCCCAAGGCCTGTTGGGCTGGTTGAACTGAAGATAAGTTTAAATTTAAGAGGCTCTTAACTCCAAACATGGGCGATAAGATGAAAAAAGAAATCCAGACAGTCTACTTCAGTTCTATTCCAGTTAAACTTTTATTTCAAAGAACTATTTAAAGGACCTGACATATGTGAAACACAAAACTCTTTTTTAAAAAAAACCTTCAGGGACATGACAAAGAGCCTGAAATGAGACCTTCTCCTTCCCACAGCATTGGATGCCCTGTGAGTGCCGAGGTGCGGGCGACGCAGGGAGCACAGATCTGTCCGCCTGCCCCGGGGCCATCTGCGATACAAATTTGTTTCCTGGACTCCCTGCAACTCACCAGCTGCAAGCATTTGCCCAGCAAATCAGGTTAAAATGAACAAAGGCAGCCTCGAAGGGGGATGTCTCACAGGGCACTGCAGGCCAAGGGGTGTGTGTGATGTGTGGTGGGTACGGATGGGGTGGAACAGGTTGGGGAGGCAGAAAGTTGTTGCTAGGCAACCAGTCCTGCTGCCTTTGTAAATGTGGATCTATTTTGTTTGAAGCAGCAGCTGGCAGCCCCCACCTTCTTTTATCTTTCTCCTCCTATCTGTGCCAAGAACACAGGCTTAGCTATAGCTCTCGGGTCCTGGGAGGGTAGATGGATCAGGGAAGCTGGTTGGGGCTCTAGAAAACACATGGACCAGAAAAGGCAAGTGATTTGACAGGACAGCCTAGAGCGGATGAAATCTGGACATGTATTCTTACTAGCCAAGATCTCACGCAAGGTTATTTAATCTCTCTGATTTTCGGTTCCTTGGCTGTAAGACTAAGGAAGAGAACTCTTGCTGGAATGCGGTGAGGAGTAGAGAAAATGCATGGGAGGACGGAGCATAGCAGAGGCTCACCGACCAGCAGCAGAGCCATGGGAGCCGGGCTGCGGCACTTGACGGCCGGGGTCCTCAACCCGGCTCTGCCTCGGCTGAGCTGCGTGGCCTCGGGCTTGCTTCCTAACCGTTCGGCGCGTTTGTTTTGTTCTCGTCTGTGAAATGGGGGGTGATGATAAAACCTAACAGGGTTGTTGAGAGGATAAGATGCATTAATAATGCAAAGTGGTAGAATGGTGCCCGGCCCATAGCGAGCACTCAGTACACATGCGCGATGATTGAGAACGCTGGATGCAGCCCGTCCGAGTGCCTCTGCAGAGCAGGCGCTGCAGGAGCAGATCTGCAGGAGCTCGTTCTTAAAGGGCTTTTGATTTTGCCTGGCGAAGACAGAGGGGAGGTTGTTCTTTTGGTACCTCAAGTAGTGTACTGTGGAAAAGTCCAACTCTGGTGAACTGTGTGACCTTGGGCAAGTTACTTCAGCTTTTGTAGCTAGGAGAGACCATTTTGTAAAATGAATAAAATAAGGATACCTACCCTAAGATGGGTGTGGATTAAATGAGATAGGTTGTCGGGTGCTGAGCATAATGCCTGGCCCAGGGTCAGCAGTCAAAACCCAGTGCCTAGTATTTCTAGAAACAGACAAACACAAGAGGGGGTAGTGTGGGGTCTGTGTTCATTCCAACTGAGTCACATTAGGAAAAGGGCTGCAGATGGATGCAGAAGAAATTTTTTTGGTTCTTTTTTTTAATAGGACTCTGTCTTGGGGTGTGAGATAGATGAGCGAAAGTCACCAGAAAAGCTGCTCTGGCCTTTGTGTGACCAAGAGTGACCTTCCTTCCTTGGTGTCGTTCACCACAACTGACCGCCTTGGATGGTGAGGGCTGAGGTTCAGGGCATTCACAGGCAGCATTTCCGGTATAGATGCTGGCATTCTCACAGTGAGAGGGTGCAGAAATGGGGGTGAAGCCCCCCCAAAGGAAGACCTCAGGGAGGGTGAATGAGAAGGAGAAGGTGCATGGAGACGGGGCCGAGAGAAGCAGGTGGGGCTTGGGACGGTGCAAGTTTCCGTGATGGACCCCACACGGTGAAGCTGGAGGACAGCCGGATGGTGTGAGCTCAGTACATGCTCTAGGAGTTAAGAGGAAGAAACCTCACTGAAAACCAGGGCTGTTTTGCATACTCTCAGGAATAACCTTGGACTGTGTAAAATAGTGGGCTAAAACAAGAGGAGAAGGAACAGCAATCATCTGTGTTTATTCAGGAGGGAAGCCCAAGAAAGGGCCCAACTGGAGCGAATTGACATATTGGGGAGTGATTGGTAGAGGTAAGTTTATGGAAAATTTTGACTCCTTAGCTCAAAAGTTTACACTTTTTCTGGAATCAGTGGAATGTGTCAAATAGTTTTGAGCAGGAGGATGACAAGAAAGAAGTCATGGGGAAAAGCGTATCGGGCATGAGAAGACCTGGGTTTGAATCTGGACCCCTTGTTGCCCTGTAAGAATGAGCAAGCCAGCCCTGGCTGGTGTAGCTCAGTGGATTGAGTGCAGGCTGGGAACCAGAGGGTCCCAGTTCGATTCCCAGCCAGGGCACATGCCTGGGTTGCCGGCCGAGTCCCCAGTGAGGACCATGTGAGAGGCAACCATACATTGCTGTTTCTCTCCCTCTCTGTCTCCCTCCCTTCCCCTCTCTCTAAAAATAAATAAATAAAATCTTTAAAAAAAAAAAAAGAAAGAATGAGCAAGCCATTAACTGTCCTGGGACATAAGACAACGGTAACAGTATATTCTTCCAGGTGGTGTTAGGGTCAGAGGTGTGATGTCACGTGACACCAAAGGCCCAGGCAACAAAAGCAAAAATAAACAAGTGGGACTACAACAAGCTCAAAACTTCCACACAGCAAAGGAAACCACCAACACCACAAAAAGGCAATCTACTGAGTGGGAGAAAATATTTGCTAATCCTACATCTGATAAGGGGTTAATATAGAAAATATATAAAGAACTCATACGACTTCATAGAAAAATCAAGCAAACAAACAATTGGATTAAAAAATGGGCAGAAGACCTGAATCGGCACTTCTCCAAGGAAGACATAGGGATGGTCAACAGGTGAGAAGATGCTCAGCATCACTAATCATCAGGAAATGCAAATCGAAACCACGTAAGATATTACCCCATGGCTGTCAGAATGACGTATCGAAAAGACCAGAAATAGCAAGTGTTGGCAAGGACGTGGAGAAAGGGGACCCTCATGCCCTGCTAGTGGGGTCATAAACTGGTGCAGCCACTGTGGAAGCCAGCGGGGAGGTTCCTCAAAACTGAGAACCAGGTCTACCGTGTGATTCGGCAATCCCACAGCTGGGTATGTGTCCAAAGAAGAACAAAACGCTAATTTGAAAAGAGATCTGCACCCTTACGTTTTTTGCAGCATTATTTATAACAGCCAAGATACAGGAGCAACCCAAGTGTCAATAGATGAATGGATAAAGAAAATGTGATACACACGCACTGGAATAATAATTCAGCCATAAACAGAATGAAGTCTTTGCCATTTGCAACAACACAGATGGATGGTGAGGGCAATTTGCTGAGTGAAATAAGTCAGACAGAGAAAGACAAATCCTGTATGATCTCACTCGTATGTGGAATCTAAAAAGAAAAACCAACCAACCCCAAACCAAGCTTGTAGATTCAGAGAACAGATTGGCGGTTGCCAGAGGCAGGAGGGGAGGGGAGGTGACAGACAGAGGGTTCGAAAGGTATGAAGTCACAAAATTTATGGGGATGTACCGTACGGCATGGCGACTGCACTGATAAATCTGGGTTGCACATTTGAAAGTTGCTGAGAATAGACCTTGTTAAAAAATAATGTGTGGTGGGACGCACTCCATAAACTAGACTCTTCTGGACCTGCCCTCTTTCCTTCCCACATCTTGACTCAGCTTTCTGAGGTGCATTGTTCCCTGGGCTTTGCTGTCACCTTGGACATTGGCACAAGTTAGGCAACAGTTAGCTGCCAACACCAGCTCTCCCTTGAGCCCTCTTGAGTAATCTTTAACTATCTCAAACAATAAGGAAATTAATTCCCCCTGGCTCACCATAACCAGGAGTCCAGAGGCAGGGTAGATTTCAGCACTGGCTTCGTCATCCCACTGGGTTTCAGACGGCTGCAGCAGCCCTCGGAACCACACCCCTGCATGAGAACGTCTAGAAGAAGAGAAACGGGGCTACTTCCAGCAATGTTCCTGGAAAAGGGAGGAAGATATTCTCAGAACCTCCCTCGAACTCTCTTTATAGCTCCTTTTCCCAAAGTGATCACGTACCTATTCTTGAACCAATCATTAGCAGTGCAGGGGAGGGGTGAATTACCTTTAGATCAATGGTCCTCAAGTGCGGTGATTTTGCTCCCCATCCCTCTCCCCCCATCAAAGACATCTGGCAATATCTAGAGACATAGTTGATTGTCACGGGTCGGGGGCAGGGAAAGCGTATGGCACTGGCATATCTACACATCCTACAATGGATAGGACACCTCCCCATCCCACCCTCTGCCATCCCCCCAAATTATCCAGGCCAAAATGTCAGCAGTGCCATAGCTGAGAACCCATTTTAGACAGATCAGCCCTGCACTTGGAGCTTGGAGTGCCGTCAATCAGCTCATGGAGGCAGCTATGGATGAGGAGTGGCTACCCGAACAACACTGAGATGTATTTAGGAAACGGAGGGGGGTGGGGAACGGATTTTGATAGATCAACGGAGCATGTACACCACGGCTTTGCTCATTCAGAGGCGGCTACCTCATTGCGTGGCTGCTGTTCATTTTTATCCTGCGTCTGTCTCTGTTGCTGTAGAACAACCGTCCCAAATTTAGTGTTGCAAAACCACAGTGATCTATGACTCCCCGGTTCCTGTGGGTCAGAGGTCTGGGCACGATGTGGCTGAATGCTGGGCTCGGAGCCCCCTGGCAGGGCTGCCCTTCTCCTCTGGGGCTCCAGGTCCTCTCCCAAGCTCATTCTTGTGTTTGAGCTTACCTCCTTGTGGTTGTAGGACTGAGGTCTCCGTTTCCCGGCTGGCTTGTCAGTTGGGGGCAGCTCTCAGCTCCTAGAGGCCCCAGGACTTCTTCCCACATGGCCCCCTCCACTTCCCAGCCAGCAACCGTGCCAAGAGTCCTTCACAGGCTTTGAACTCTACTTTTAAAGTGCCCACGTGATTGCCCACCCAGATAATCTCTGCCTCGTAAGGTTAACTAATCCGGGCCCTTAGGCACACTGACCAAACCACCGCACAGCAGTCCCTGTGCTGGTGTTTGAACGAATTACTGGGAGGAGATGTCCCTTCGTGTTCCTGGCTTTCAGCAGAGTACCTGGAAAATATGTTTTCTCCATAACTACCATTTGAACAAATAAAAAAGCATTAAGTCCATTTATTTCCTTTTTTGACAGAATTACTGGACGGGTCACTTGGGAGTGTTATAAACACTGTATAAGCTTGGTTTTAGAAGGTACCTATGGTCAAAGAGGAATCTGTTCATTATTCCAGGAATCCACATGGTCAGAGACGAAACCCGCATTTCCTCAGATCACAGCTCCCTGGCTCTGAGCAGCGTAGCCCTGACAATGCGGACTCATTTTTTTGCATTGCCTTTTTGGCAGAGCCAGCAAGCTGCTGACTCACACCGAATCTGTGGCTCAGTTCGAGCTTTCCTGCCACCGCTGGGGCTGTGCCAGGTCTCTCCCATTTTGTACCTGGGCAGAGTTTTATGCTTCCTACTCATTTTCATGCCATGGCTCCGTCCTATCACTGCGGCCTGTCGGAGACCTTGGGACATTCTGATCTCATTATCCGACTTCTTGGCTCTCCTGCCTAACGCTATAATGCTTGAAAATATAATAAGCACATTTTCTTTGTCCAAATAGTTTACAGTAATGTTACATGAGGCAAGGCCAAGTTTTCAAAGCCCTGAGGCACGTTACCTCTTTCAAGTTGACAGCAGTGATTTAATCAACACTCTTTGCATTAGGATTGCTCAACTTCTGACGAATCAACTCTCACTTTTCTTCCTCCATCGTATCTATGAGCATCTTATGAAAGACTTAAGTGTTTGGCGGAACCTGCGCTACACAGAACAATACCATTCAATTATACTCCTAGGAATAAACCACTGTCTTTTGCAATCGGGTGAGTACGCATGCCAGGAAATCCTCTCCTAAACCTGAGACGTCCCATGCTTGGAGCACTCCGTGTTGTTCCCGTGCAGAGTCATATAACCCACAGCTTTTACGGACGGCCACCTAATATTTTCTCAGCAAGATTCTAGTGGCCTGCACTGTTGATCTACGAGCTGGCCGATGGGAATTTCCACTGGGGAGCAGAGGCAGCTGGCCTGACTTGTGAGGACTGAGGGTGGGGCTGCAGGGCAGGAGTAAATGACACGACCCCTGCTCAGGGGACCCTCCCCCTGCTTGTCTAGTTGATCAGTTATTTCCATTTGCAGTGTCGTCCAACTCCCTTTAATTGTCACACTTTAGGGAAGTCAAAACTCCTTTGTTCACAGGAAAAGGTTGGGTTCTTTGAATGAGATTTTCCTATTGGTCCATAGCGTTTTCTTTGATGAAGGATTGGATGGGTGTTCCAGCACCCCTAAATGGACCAGTGAGGCTGGAGGGGGACAGCTGCACTTCACAAACTCTTAGAAGGCCTGTGAACGTAGGGAAAAGAGAAAGAGAGCAGGGAAATTCCGCTGTGGTGGCCAGTCTTCAAGACAGCCTTCAGTGGTCTCTGCCTTCTGGTCTTTGTGTTCTAGAGTATTCCCCTCCTGTGCTGTACGAAGGTCAGTCTGTGTGACCCTACACTCTAGGGACAGTATGGCACTTCTAAGATGACGTCATAAAAGTCCCGCGGTTTCCATCTTGGTCGCTCTGTCTCTCTGACTCATCACTGGAGGGGAAGCCAGCGCCACGCTGTGAACAGCCTTCAAAGAGGCCTGTGTGAGGAGGAGCTGAGGCCTCTGACCACCAGCCAGCGAGGAACCGAGCTCTCTTGCCAACAGCTAGCTGTACGGGGGACTTGTAAGGGGCCCCTCTGGTCCTGGTCAAGCCTTCAGGTGACCGCAGCCCCGGCCAACATTTTGATGGCAACCTCATGAGAGACCCTGACCGGAAGCATCCGGCCAAGACACTGCCAGCTTCCTGATTCTCAGAGACTATAAAGATCTCTATAGTTGTTTGTTTTAAGGTAATGTGTTATGCAGCAGCAGAGAACTTAAACACTAGGAGATGCTGAATGAGATAATAGGCCTTTCTTAAGGAAAGGGAACAAAATGCTAAATTCTCAGAAGAGAGGGAAAAACTAGTTAGTGAATTTCCAAGATGAGAACACTGGAGGATATTGTTATCAGTCTTGCACAGATAGGCCTTTTACCACTTTTTATAAAAAAATGTCAAAAATAATACTTGTTCTTTGTTAAAACACACACACACACACACACACAGATACATAAAGTAAAAAGTTAAAGTATCTTTCCTGTGTTTCCTGTCTTCCTCCTCAGAAGCAACTGCTGATACCAGTTTGGTTTTTGTCCTTCTGGCTCCTTTTCCAGCCGATGATAATCACGTATAGACATACACACACTTACAAAACCAGGTTCGGTTGTGCACTATTTAACACATGTCTTTCTTGCTTAACGATGTAGCACAGCTCCCTCCCAGGCCAGTACACGGGGCTCCCATCTCCCTCTCCTGAAAGGCTCATTACAGCCCCAGCGTGATGCTCTATACTTTAAATGTGATTTCATCTGTACTCATTTAATAATGTTTTATTAACTATTGCATTCGTTTGCTATTACAAGAAGACCACAGTAAGTACCCTTGGGCACATGCACAGACATTTCAGTGGGACAGGTTTGCAGAGGTGGAACGGAGGGTTAAGAGGCAGGCAGATTGAGCTTCCTTGACAGATGCTCCCTGATTGCCTTTCACAAACGTTGGGATTTCTTCCATTTTCTGAGTGTTACCTGCACACTGACCAGAGTGAGAGGGAGCTGTTTTCATCCACAACTGGTGCTCATTTTCAAATTTCAAATTTTCAGACCCCGAGGGCGGGGAGGCAGAGGACAAGTAGGAAACTTACTGCTGGTCAGCGGCACTTTGATTTCTGCTTTCCCCCCAACCCCCCTGCTACTGTTCACTTTTCGGAGCCCTCCGGCTGTCCCACATTCAGGTTCAGCAGGGGCATTCAGTGGGAGGGGCAGGGTGGAAGGTGTTTACTCCATTTCCGGTGGGCCAGTTCATCTAGAGCTGGGTCCCCGCCTCTGCCCTTGACACCGGTGAGCACTCCCCGCTCTCCCTCGGGGGCGCCGCCCCAGCAGGGCTGGCTGAGCTGTGGTCCCAGATGCCTTCGTCTTGCTGCCCTTCCGTGAGATCAGGCCCCACAGACATAAACCCATCACGGTGAGGCGGCGCTCCTACTGTGCACCACTCACCCGTCCTTCCTACTCTGCATTCTAGGACTTCCACCGGAGGAGACACACAGAGGTCCAAGCCAGCCTAGAAATCCAGAGAAAGTTTAACATAGTGTTATAGAACACCATAAGCCACAGAAGCATCTGTTGAGAATGAGTGAACCTCCCATGAAAGGAGGCCATGGAAGCATTTCATTATACAAGAACATGTTAACACGTTACCAACCATTGCCATTCTAGTAGGAACTAGTTGTGCGCACTGAAGAACCGAGGAGAGCATGTTGACGGAGCAGTGTAAATTTGTCCTCTTGCCCACCTGTGTGTGTGCGCCTTCCCTTGGGGACTCTTTCCTACGCAGGGCTCCGTAGGGTCATGTGGGAGAATTCTAAGCCACGGCTGAGTTCAAAGCCTACCTATCGTATCGGAAAGGAAGAGTCCCATCTTCTCTCTATATTCTGAGAAATGCTGGCACTTACTTTACATGCATGCGTTTCCTTTTTTTTGCTTAATACTATAGGTGTGGGTCGGGGGACTGGGTGAAAGAGGAGAAGGATGAAGAATCACGAAATGGTAGTTACAAAGCAGTCGCCGGGATGTCGAGTACAGCATGACGGACGAAGCCGAGTCAATGGTGTCACGATATCTGTGTGTGGTGCCAGGCGGGTACTGGAAATGCCGGGGGAAAGGGACCCTTTGTAAAGTGTGTGATTGTCCAACCACCATGCTGCACACCTGAAACCAAAGCGAAATAACATCGAAAGTTTAAAGATAAATAAATAAATAGTGACAACACCAAGAAGAAAAAGCATTGCAGCTATTCCCTAACCTGAGCAATTTGTCATCTGACCACCTGCTTGCTTTTCGCCCTTTTGCTTGTGATTGGGTTCTGGCAAAACAGAGGGTTTTCAAACTCCTTTTAGTAGGAAAAATAACTTCTAGGCTAAAAGCAGATGCCTCCCCCTGGTCAGGATGCTGCTTCTGTGCTCCCCATAGTCGGTGCTGCTCAATCTCTCATCCGATGTTCACGGAGGCCAGCGCTTCCCAAGCATGAAGATCCATCTGAACCATCGGAGGGTCTTGTTAAAACACAGGTTCTGGCTTCGTTGGTCTGGGACGGGGGCTGCGAGTCTGCCGTTCTCGTCCCCTTGCCCCACGCTGCCGGGGCCGCTGACAGCGCTGTCACAGCAAAGTGGAGGCAACGGAGACCATCTGTCGTTTGCACTGGAAGAGCCTCACTGACAATGGCAGCAGCACCTCAAAACGGACATGAGAATGTCACAGGTTTAACAGCTGTTACTAAGGTGTTCTCGCATTGTCTCGGGTTGGGCTCCCTGGCGAGCAGACTCTGAGATGGAGACTGAATGCAGGCGCATAGGGCAGGTCCTCGAATAATGTCAGTTCATTGTAACATTGATGAGATGCCACAGAAACTTAACTCTTGTTTAGATCAATTAACCTTTGGTGAAATAGGTTTCACTGCACGAAGTTTTGCTGCAGTTCCAAGAACCCGTCAGAGGTGTTAAGTGAGGACTTAGCGAATTGAGAAGTGCTGCTGAGATTTCCACCTGGGCAAGAGCAGAGGCAGCCCAGCAAGGCTCCCCAGCCCCCAGAGGCTTTGCAGCAGGGCTGCTGCTTTACAGGTGGCCTGAGTCGGGGTGAAGGGGCCAGGCCCTGGATGCAGGCTGCCCCAGGAAGGGAGGGTCACCTGGCGCAAGGGGACTCTCTGTGGCCAGGCATCCCCAGCACCAGCAACAGTTCAGGCTATTTATTGCAGGCAGCACTTCCGGCAGCTGCAGAGCCGCCTGGGCGAGCGTCTGGTTGCACACCCAGGCCTGCACCCTGGTCTCCAGGTCCTCTCTCACTGGTGGGCTAGGCTCGAGCCCTCCTCTCCATTTTAATGCTGATTCACACACCTCAAACATAACCCTTTCTCAGGACAGTGGCCCGGAAAGCCACCCGCCGTTGACAAGTCAAGCCTCTGGGTGGGTAGCTTGCATTTCTAAGAATTTCTAGGCGATGTTTTCCACCATTGGAAATGGTCTCATTTAACATTTCCTTGGAGATCCCTGCTAAATCAAGGGCTCTGACAGTTACAAGAAAATCTCCACCTGAGGTGGAGGGAGGGACGCGAGGCCTGGAAATGAATGGACTTCCTTTCCTGTGGAAAATGAAGGGCTTAAGGCAGAGGTCCCCAGCCTTTTTGGCACCTGGGACTAGCTTCGTGAAAGAGAATTTTTCCACAGATGGGGGTCGAGGGTGTGGAGACAGGTGCAAGCGAAGCCTGGCTCCCACTCCTGACGCTTACCTTCTGCTGTGTGGCCCGGTTCCTAACATGCCACAGACCAGTACCAGTCCATGGCCCAGGGGTTGGGGACCCCTGGCTTAATGTATCTGTAGGAGGAATTAAGAGACAGAGTAGGACTACAAAAGTCCACAGGCTGTTTAATGATTTCCTCCCGTGCCTCACTGATTTGTCATGTGAACTTTAACCTCTTCTAAATATAGTTTGTACCTCGAGAATCCTTCACAGTCTAGTAAAAATAACTGCACCCCTGAATGGCTCATGTGCCTGATGACTTCAGAGAACAGGGCTGGGAACTCTGGGGAAGGGCAGGGAGCAGGACCCTCAGTCCGTGAGCTGGGAATCTGGGGCTGTCCTGCCATTTGAATATTCTAGACATCAGTGGCAGAGAGCTGCCACCAATGTGGTGAACAAGGTGCCACAGCAATGGCCACCGTCATCTCCACATACCACACTGCCGCCTGCCTCTCCCACCGGAGCCAGACTGTGACGCCTGGCGACAGAGCTTCCGGCCTGCAGGCAATTCTGCAGCTGGAACACGGGGAGACCCAGCCCCTGGGCGTGGGTGCTGGGAGAGAACCTGGACCCAGGAAGCTGGCCCTGGGCAGGGCCGGAGCTCTGCACAAAGGCCACGCCCACCCCACAGCCTAGCAGAGGCAGCCCCTTGGGCAGCGGGTGGGGGGCCCTATTGTGCCACCGCTGGATGCAGGCTGACGCCAAACCGCGGTCAGCGGCAGGGTTGTCCAGGAGGCGAGAACTCTGATTCCTGCACCCCCATTTCCTCCAGCCTGTGAAGGGCAAGAGGAATAAAGAAAAATCAAGCCTGGGGTACAAGTTTTGCCTTTTCGCCTAGGGTGGCTCCAAGAACCCAAGGCATCGACCATTGCCATGTATTCATTCTAGCTCCAGGCCCTGCCCCCAGAATTGTCCATAGGCTGTATATTCAGAGATGAGAATGGAAATGGTATCTGCTGTCCCTGGGAAGGGCCCTGTTGAATTATTTGCAAACTCACTGAGGCATCTGTGAGGGCTGGGTCAGCAGAAAATCACCACGTGCCGGTAGAAGACACACCAGGGTGTGTCTGACAGAGAGAAGAACTCAGTCCCTGCCCCCGGTCAGTCTTCTGTCTTCTCCCGATTCCCCTACACAGAGTCTCCTGGCAGCCTCATGCCCACAGCAGGAAACCTAGACAGTGGCAGCGCACGCAGCCTCCCCGCCCAAACAAAGTAATGCAAATCACTGAGTGGGCAGAACCACATCCTGGCCAATCAAGTGCGCCCAGACATTGAGTGACATGAATATTTCTTCTAGGAAGAAGGGAGAGAGCAGAAGGTAGCAAAGAATCCTGATACAATGCCCTTGTGCCAGAGACCTTTCATGGTGCCCGGCCCCTCTCATTGTCCTCAGCTGCTCTCTCACCAGATGACTTCCGGACACTTCCTTAAAGGGAGGAAGAGTGGAATTCATTCAGAAGCAATGATATGCTTTATATACTGACCCAATTTAATGCTCACAGCCACCCAATAGGATAGGATTTTTGTCTTTTCGTTTCTTTTGATATAACCAGTGAAACTCAAACGAAGGTTCTGGGTGACAGGACTGGGGGTATTCAGCCCAGGGCTGCCTGACACCCAGACCTTGCCTCCTATGGTTCTCTACCCTATCTGCATCCCACATCGCCAAAGGGAGCTGGGAAAACATGGGCGCCTCGGTCCCACCCCCAGTCCACTGAATCAGAGTCTCTGGAGGTGTAGCCCAACACGGGTACTCCCCCAAAAATCTCTCTGGCCCTGGCTGGAATGGCTCAGTGGATTGAGCATCAGCCTGGGAACCAAAGAGTCACTAGTTCGATTCCCAGTCAGGGCACATGCCTGGGTGGTAGGGCCAGGTACCCAGTACGGGGTGTGTGAGAGGCAGCCAATTGACGATTCTCTCCCTCTCTTTCCCCCTCCCTTCTCTCTCTGAAAATAAATAAATAACATCTTAAAAAAAAAAAAAAGAATCTCTCTGATTCTAATGCATCCAGGGATGAGAACCACTGGGCTACCCCAGACGCCTCCTTCCCCTGTGTCCTGGCCTTCCTCCTGTTCTCTGTGGCTTTTCAGAAATACCCCCGGCCCGCCAGCTTGTCCACGGAGGCCCAACCCAGGACGGTGGCATAGGAAAGCCTGAGAACCGTTCCTTTGGTAACCAGTGTGCACAGGGCATAACTGCTGTGGGCTGGCATCAGCTGCATTTCTGAGTGCCTGACGAATGCTATGCAAATCGCACTGTGAGCAGAGCAGCAATTCCGGGAGGCGCTCACTAACCGCCTTGCTGTTATGACAGGTGGGAGTGGGGAAAGCATCGCATTTGGAGCCGTAAACACGGGGTTCTTGTTTCTGTCTGCCTACCGGCTAGCCCTGTGATCTGAAGGAGGCTCCTTCACCCACCTGGACCTCAATTTCCTTTCTTGTGGAAAGAATGAGGTGCAGGATTTTATGATATCTGGCATTCCTCCCATTAGCTGCCACGGGGATCGTGACATTGCTATTTCTCAAAGCCCTGCGATGTCCATCTAGAATGTGGCTTGTCATTTAAGCGGGACCTTTACCTTAAATGTGCTTTTATCTCCTTATAAAAGCAAACATTATGAAGACACAAAAGGCAGCTTCCCTAAATAAAAATCGAGGCCAAGCTCCATCTCCCCTGCCACCCTTTTAAGAACAATCTGAGTCAATTTAGTGAGTCTAATGCGTGTGCGTAGATGTTAATTATGGATTCCTTCAGTGACATCTTGACCTTGACCTTTAATTATTCAGGAGTACAGAACCTAAAGTGGGCTGTTGACTCAAGAAGCTTGGAAATAAGGTAACCCTTCTCTCTTGCTGCCCAATCAGAATGCATTCTTTAGTTTTTGGTGTAAGCAGTCACTCTGAGATGGTGTGATTCTGGAATCTGGGTGTTATTCACACTTGCCAACAGTGATTACTACATAGGGTCAAAGGAGGCAGCCACCCGAGGCCCTTCCTGGGTTGGGGCTCGTGCAGTGAAACACCAGGAGGCCCACCCACAGCCCCGGTCCTGGAGCAGAGCTGCCGGGTGTGGCGCTTCACAACAGAGGTCTCCCGGGGCACCGTGGTACGGCCGGCACAACCAAAGCCAGCTGGAGCGTGCTGGGCTCTGTTGCAAAGGGGGCCACGCTGCTTCTCCAGCCTAATGGTGCATAGGAACCCAACCCGGGAACGGACACTTAGTGATATTCAGTCTGTGTTCCCCAGCTGGGACGGAGGCCCCGGGGATCCCAGGAGATGACCCGAAGGAGGCCTCAGAGGGGCAGGGGGAGCCGAGGAGGGAAGGGAACCAGAAAGGACCTGCTCCTGATGCCACCGGAGCAGCTGAGCCTTTACAAGTGTGCCCGTGTAGGCTTTGTTTGGGAAAATGCCCCACAGCAAACAGATGAACAAATAGAACTGTTGCAACAGCACAGAAGTGGATTCTTACCTAGTCCCACCAGCAGGGACTGCATCGATGTCTAACCCTGAGGAGAACGGCTTTCCTACCTCCACAGCTTGTGGTCAAGGGGCTTGTATAAGCGACTCCCCTCCTTAAAGATGTATTCACCTGTAAAACAACACGGTGGAGAAACCTTTCTTACTGTTTGGCTTGGGCCTTGAAGTTCACCTTGGGTTGGCGGCCAGGGGGTCGGGCCCACCTGGGGAACCTCAGGAATGACCGTGGGGCTGCGTAAGCTCCCACCGGCCCCTTCCCACCCTCTTGGGAACCGTTAGGACTTTCCCTTCATTCTCTTGCGTGATGGGGCTCCACCTGGGGAGAGGGTCTCTTTAGACCCACAGGTAAAGTCTTCGCATTCCAGGGAGTCACTGCAAACGGGAACACATCGTTCCAGGAAGCTCAGAGGGGCAGCCCGTGAGAATGCATGTTCCAGGCCAAGGGCCTTCAGGGCCCGGACGCCACAGCTCCTGGCCGGGCACAGGTGTTCCCGGGTGCCGGAGAACCCGTGCCCCCGGAGGAAGGCCTCACACCCCCCTACAGTTCTGTTTCCACGGTCTGGTGATTTTAGAATTGCTTCTCCCACCCCACCCCCTCCAGCTATAATAAAGATAGGTCGGCGGAGATCAGATATCCACCGTACACGGTGTTTTCGTTCCTTCTGACTAAACACGTCCTTTGTTTTCCTGGCCTGTGACAGTCTCGTCAAAGCTCAGTCCCCTTCCCGAACGTCCACACCGCAGGCCCCATCTCTGTGAAATCAGGACAGGGGTTGGGGGGGGTGGATTTTTTCAAGAATTAGACCACAGGTTTTCTTCTAAGAAGACATCTTTGCGAATAACAAAGGCTTGTTAATTATTTGGGGAGGGCTAGGCCCCAAGCAGATGTGCCTTATTTTTTTGCATAATGTATTTCCTAAAATTAGAGAGAATCAACTTCTACTTAAATTTACTCTTTAAGGGGTGATGGGGAGACACATATAAAATTGCCCCAGTGTGTCTGATCGTTTGTATTTTGGTAAGCACTGATTTCTTTAAGCGGAGACAGACAGGGTGACACAGGAGTGCCCTGGTCCGAGGGCCAATTTGGGACCTCCTACGTAAGGCAGGCGTTTCCTCCTCCCTGTGAGTTTTCCCCGTCTCTGCTCTGCTGTTCGGTCCCACGTAGAAGGACCGCAGACCCCACGCTAGTTTTCCACCTTCCCCTCACCTGGGGGGCAGGGCATTCATTTGTCCTTCTGCGGGTCGGACAGCTCTGAAACCTGTGGCCCGGCTGCTGCGGGGTCCCACTGGTTTGCGGCGGTTCAGCCCAGCCCAGAGGGATAGCTTAGGCAGCAAGAAATAGGACTCGTGTGGGCGTCCTGCTTGTCTTAAGGAAGAGAAAAGGGAACAGTATTTATTTTTGTGACAACTCATGCTTCACAATGTCTTTCTCCCAGCAGATGACTTCTCAGCTCTGGCAAACTCAGGGGCCTCAGTTATGCAACCATCTTTGGAGAAGAGACCCATCTCTAGAGGATGACCGAGTAAGGCAGCTACTCCTGGACTCGCTTCTCGAGGGACGGTGGCACCTGCGTCCTGAGGAGGGGGCAGTGGCAGCCAGCACATCCACCTCCTAGTTATTATCAGCCCACACCTTCCCTTCTGGCTCCCTGCACGGTCCCTGTGGCCCCGTGGCGACATCCCCTTACATTGCTTCTGCCATTTAAGTGCTGCATCGGATGTTGCGGATGCCGCTGACCGGGGTTGACTCTGATGTCCAGTTAAACCGGTGTGCTTGAGTACAGATATTACAAGAACAGGAAACTCAGGCCCTGCCCGTGGTCATTAACCTTGACTTGAGCTCCATGAGGGATTACTCATAAATATTGTTTTTCCCAGAATCCAGTCCTCAGGTTTTCTCTCGTGCTTTATACTCCTTGGGCTATTTACTCTATTCTTGTGGATCTAACTTCCACCTAAGCGTTGACCAGCAAACTTCAGACAGATTGCTTTAAAATTCCATTCCTGGGAGAGGCTGAAGCTGTAGTGATGTTGGGTATTAAGTTTTTGTTGGGTGATGTGCTTAGCAAAGGTGACTCCATTTTGGCCTGTTGTTTCTTTTCCTTCTTTCTTGTTTTTTTTAACAGCACAAAAGGCCCTTGTTCTCAAGTCCCTGCTTATGTACATATTACCCACGCACCTGCTTCAGCCAAGCGTAACCTCTGGCAGTTTTCTGAACTGGCGTGGTTTTCAGGTCCCCGGCACGGAACACTGCGCTTTATTCTGGGAATGCCCTTCACTCCCTCCTTCCCCAGCTAATTTCGGCGGCTTCCTCCAGACAGCTCTGGTGGCATCTTCAGAAAGCCTTCTCTCCATAGTGCGCCACCGTGGGAATTAGTAGTTATTAAATTCGGTAGGGGCTTAGTGCTTTGAATATATTTACATATCTTACCTTTTTCTAATCCTTTCAATATCCCTGTGAAGAAGGTATTATTGGCCTGGTTTAATAATAAAGAAAGTGGGCTCATAGAGGCAAAGGAACACCGGGAATGTGTTAGAAATGCAGATTCTCAGGCACCTGCTTCCCCTCCCCTGCCCCAAGCCTAGGGACTCAATCTCTGGGCTGGCCCAGCAATCTGTATTTGACTGGATTCCTTGGGTGACTCTGATGCAAACCGAAATTTGAGGAGCTGAGCGCCACGGAGCTTGAAGAAATCGCGTGGTCTCTGAAGAGAACAGTTCTGGAGGCCTGGGCCCAGAGGAAATACCTTTCAAGGGCTAGAAAACCCAACTTAATGTCACTTAAGGACAGTAAAGATACTATTTTAAGATGGACATTAGTTGGAGAATGAGTTAGAATGCATGGGTTAGGCAGGCACAGGCAAAGTTGTAATTAGGTGCACTGCTGAATTTCGAGAAAATCCTCTTTGAGCCCAAAACCATAGGCTAAATCTGATCTTCTTTGGCAAACAGTCTAGTCTTCCCAACAGGTCCTCTGGAAGAGGAGTGAGTTCAGGGAGATTGTCCCAAGTATTGTCACCCTCTTGAAGTCACCCACAGTTCCTCCTGGCCTGACCGGTGGCCCGCCCCCTAACTCTGGGCTGGAGGTGGGGTGTCTAGAGAGCAGGCTGACAGCGCACCAGGAGTCCTCACTCCTTCCTGGGAGTCTCCTCAAGTCGAAAGGCTTCGTCCCCGGTGGCATGCCCGCTCCCAGATTCTCAGCTGAAAAAGATGAGTGCCCAACAGCTCAGCTAGAGGTCTGCCCTAGAGTGTGTGCCAGACGACGGGGCGTCTTTACCTACTTCACTGCCACTCCTGCTTAAAAAAAAAGCCGCTGCCACTCATTAGGCATCATTTTACAGATATGAATACTGAAATGTAGAGAGGTGAAGTAATGCATCTCAACTTATATTCTGGGTTGAAGGGGTCTTTACAGAGTAAAATGGGATAGAAAAAGTATTTTTTCCCCTACCAACCTCTAATGGTCAGAGTCAGGGACAAGCTGAAGCTTGGCGCTTCCTTCGATTGTGAATGGAACCCATGAGCACAGTAGGGACAGCAGTACCTGGGTCGCTGTCAGCGCCAGGAACTGCAGATCGGTTTCATGTCACGGCACCGTTGTTGTGAATTTCTCTCGTGCTCATGGTTACGTCAGAATTTTGCACCGATTGAACTTGCCTCTAGATCTTGTTACTTCATGTTTTCACGCTGAGGCAAACACAGTACTCTGACAATTTTATTTTTAATATTCTGATAAGTTTTAACATAGTTTCAATTATATTTCAGGAAAATCTGTTTCCTCTGTAATCTTAGGTCTTATTTTATGCATTTCAAACCTCGCAGGACTGGGTAACAGCTCACGGGTTTCCCCAGATGCTAAAAGGATTCGTGATATTAAAGAAAGAAAAAGGGGGGAGGCGCCTGCAGGGGGCAGAGCTGGAGTTCAAGCCCACCTCCCACCCTGGCGCACGTGGGCCCAAGGCTAGCAGTGAATCTCTGGCACTGCGGCCACACCCTGAGCCGTTGGCCGCACAGAACTGGTCAGGCCACTGGGCACAAAGGGAGAGAGGCTGGGAGTGAGGAATGACGGTGCAGGTTTTAGTCCAACTCTGGACCAGTCCTACGACCGCATCCAAAATGCTTTGGTGGTTTGAGAGTACATCTCTACGTTTTTCTTCTTATTATCTCTGGGGAAAATTGCAAAGTCATTGGCAACATTTGCAACTTTTGCCCAGGGCCAGTAATGTGCTGGTTTCTCTCCCGATGCATTAAGAGAAATTCAGTCAATATTTCTGTAGCATTGCAACACACAGACACCGTGATGGGCAGTGGGAACACAGCAGGGAAAGGACTACGTTTCTGTTTTGGGGGGACACAATCCAACAGGGCAAAATATAGGCAAAGCCTGTATTTAGGCGAAGGTACTTTGTAGCTCGGGATAAACCAAGGTGCCTGCAGAAGTTCGGGTTGGGAGAGGCTTGTTCTGACAGCATGTGATGGGGAAACGAAGGAAGAGAGGACTTGGGCGGGACCGTTGACTAGGCCAGGCAGGTGGGTGTGGGGTGAAGGTGAGCTCCAACCCAGGTAGGAAAAGGTAGAGTGTTCTTTGGAAGAACTATGGTTCAGTATGGAAATGTCAAACTCTTTGCAATGGCTTTCGAGTCCCTCCGAGGTCTGCTGCCCCATGGCCTCCACCCCTCTCCTCCTGCTCTCCCCGCTTTGCTCACCCCAGGCCAGCTGGTCGGGTCTCCTTGCTGTTCTTTCAACACCCCAGTGCCTTTGAACTTGGCATTGCTTCTGCCTAAGACAGTCTTCCTCGGGATACCCTGGAGGCCCACTCTCTCATCCTCTTTATGTCTTTGGCTTTATTTTTTTTAAGACTTTTATTTATTTATTTTTTTACAGAGGGGAAGGGAGGGAGAAAGAGAGGGACAGAAACATCAATATGGTTGCCTCTTACATGCCCCCTACTGGGAACCTGGCCTGCAACCCAGGCATCGGCCCTCACTGGGAATTGAACCAGCAACCCCTTGATTCACAGGCTGGAGCTCAATCCACTGGGCCACACCAGCCAGGGCATGTCTTTGGCTTTTTGTGACCACGCTATTTAAAACTGTGACCCTCCCTCCTCCCCCTGACACACGACCCCCTTTCCTGCTTTAGTTTTCTCCAGTACGCTGACCATCACTAACATGCTCTGTCAGTGTTTCTGAAACCCGAGTACTTACCAGAATCACCTGGAAGGCTCGTTAAAACCGTCTTCGGGGCCCCACCCCCAGGTCTCTGAGTCAGTAGGTCTGGGGTGGGGCCTGAGAATGTGCATTTCTAACAAGCTGCCAGGTGATACTGATGCTGCTGGACAGGGGACTCACTCCGAGAACCAGTACACTATAAACTTTACTTATTTATTGCCTATCTCCACTAGCATGTAAGTTATTCACAGCAGGGATTTTTGTCTGTTTCATTCATTCCTTGCTCTATCATCAGCCGGTACAGCAGCTAGAACACTCGGAGGGAGGTAGCTGCTGAGTAGACAGGTGGATGCGGCTTAAGTACAGGGTGTGTCAGGATGCCAGGAGGAGTGCATCGGGAAAAATTTGAAAAGGGACGTGCAGGCCATGCTCTTAACCTGTCATTACAGTAACACCACTGGGCTGTGACGACGGTGCTCACGGCAACAAGGGCAACCACTAGCGGCCCCTGCGCAGGTGGGCGCACACACGCGGAGGCGCACTGTGGCAGGAAGTGCCTGTGTCCTCTTCCTGTGGCCTAACTGCACCGGCATAAACCGCCTAATCTTAAGCACCCAGTGGAGAGCAGGTCAGTGAGAAGGAGCCAGAGCCAGCCAGCCAGCCCGTGCCCACATGCGCTATCTTGTTCTACAGACTCGGAGCTATCTGATGGTGACTAGTCATTTGGCCAGCACAGTTAGCCGTGCACTGGGGCTGGCAGGGGGATTGGGACAGTGTTTCACTTACATCCAGGGACTGGCTACTCTCAGTTGCCTTTCCTCTAATATTTAACATGACTTCCAGATCTGTCTCAGACAATGGATAAGCATTGTTCTCACTCTGCATGGGCATTACTCTGCCATTCATGTTCCATGATGGACCTGGCTTTTGGGATGAGATGTGTGGGGGAGAAGGTGATGGTCAGGGAAGACTTCCTGGAGGAAGTGGCACCTGAACTGAGGTAGTCAGATGCATCATGGGAAAACCATATTTAGAGGTGGAACAGGCAGCTTGAAGATGGGCTTCATGGCTTCAAACAGTGTGGTGTAGGCAGGGACCATCAATAATTTGGTGGTTATAGCTTTAAAAATGATCCTGAAAAACATCAATTTTTAAAGAAGCGAAACCCTTACTGAATAGGAATGAAGTGGAAGGAAAGGACAGAGTATGGGCCGGTAGAGAGGACTGTTTCCATTGTCATAAAATCCTAGGGCTTTAGGCTAGTGGTATATGCCAGTCACTGAGGACAACCCCAGTGTCCCCTTCTCCATCCCAGACATCTATTTCTGTTTATTGACCTTCATAGGCAGAGTGGGCACTGGAGGACCTGGATTCCAGTTGCTTCTGTCTCTAGAAAAGTGATGGAGCCTTCTTCCATTTTAGTTTCCAAATCGGTTAAATGGAGATAATTATCCCTGCTCAGTGTACCCTCTAGGATAGCATTTACAAGGATAGCTTAAGAAATTCGGAGAGCTATAGAGATGGATGTGGAGCTACAGCCGTACCATGAGGCAGTGCCGCTTCAGGCTCCGCATCTGCAGAATCTGTGATTCCCGCAAGCAGAAGGGAACAGAACAAAAGTTTACCTTGGCCCTGTTATGAAAAAGGATATTTAAATAATTGAAAAATGCGAATAATATGAGAGGGATAGGTTTAACCTACTTATGGGAACGATCGGGTTGCGCAGACGTAGCGGCACTTAGTTGCAAATTAAAAATTCATCAGCCATTCTTCTGTGTCCTGCACGGCCAGTCATGGAATACCTTGACGTAGCAAGCTTAGCTTTAGATTCAGAAACGGAGCCCTGGAAAGGAACTTTCACTAACCCAAAGCTCTTATTTTACAGATGACAAGATTCTCAGCTTATGGAAGTCCCCTGGAAAGCCCAATTTCCCCCCAAATCTAGTGTCTGTTGCCATTCCATGCTGCCACCTTTGTGGGCTTGGTGGAAGATGGATTTTCCAGTTCCAAAGGCACAAACACTGTTTGCTGGGAGCAGAGCCTCACACAGAAACACAAACTCACCAGCTATGAGTGAAACGAAAGTAAACTTTATATTGCCTCAGTTTCTCCCTTGATTTCTTGTTAATCCAGGCTTGGTGGTGGGCCTGAAGCTTTTTAGATTTGGGGATCCTCCGTCCAAAGTATAAAAATGATGACTAGAGCCCTGGCTGGTGTAGCTCTGTGGATTGAGCATGAGCTGTGAACCAAAGGGTCGCCGGTTCAATTCTCAGTCAGGGCACATGCCTGGGTTGCGGGCCAGGTCCTCAGTGGGGGCCACGTGAGAGGCAACCACACATTGCTGTTTCTCTCCCTTTCTTTCTCCCTCCCTTCCCTTCTGTCTAAAAATAAAGAAATAAAATCTTAAAAAAATGATGACTAGAAAAATGATTATCAATATAAATATTTATTGAAATTGAAAAAATTATAATAAACTAAACAATTAAAGCTGTCTGAAAAATAAAAATTATGACTAGAAAATAATTGTGAATATAAAAACTTATTTAAATTGTGCCCTGGCTGGTGTAGCTCAGCGGATTGAGCGCGGGTTGGGAACCAGAGGGTCCTGGTTCGATTCCCAGTCAGGGCACATGCCTTGGTTGCAGGCCAGGTCCCCAGTGAGGGCCGTGTGAGGAGCAACCACACATTGCTGTTTCTCTCCCTCTCTGTCTCCCTCCCTTCCCCTCTCTCTAAAATAAATAAATAAATAAATAAATAAATAAATAAATAAAATCTTTAAAAAAAACTTATTTAAATTGAGTTATAATAAACTAAAAGAATTGAAGTTGACATAAATCCAGAAAAATAACAAAATATTTTTACCTGTCTTTTTATTAACCTTATTTCCTTTTATTTCCTGCATGTCTTTAAAATCTTTTTCTTTTAAAAACATTTTTTGCCTGCAAACTCTTTCACTGTCTCTGTGCTTCATAACAGTTTTGTGATATCATAACTTAAAAGGAGAAAACTTATTTTAATATTTCTTTCTTCCTGAAGTGGCTGATCAAATTTTTGATTATTATTGATACTTCAAAAAGATTTATTTCAGCCTCCCAACTTCTTATTGGTAATGTCATGTAGTTTTTATGATTCTGTTGACATTTGAGAAAACTCCCATTTTTACCATATATGGTTACAAATACACTTGCTTTTGTCGTTCCACGTGGAGCATAGGCCCTATAAATACGGAAATTCTCATAAATGCTATTTCTCACAATTCCCATTAAAAATAACAAACAAAAAAAGAGATTGTGTTTCTTTTTTTCGGTGATTGCATTTGCTGCAATCTCAGGCGCTTTCTGGGTAAGAGAGGACTCGGTCTGAATAGGTGTTCTGAAAACTGAATCACCCACTTAACAACTTCCCCTGTCTGATATTTGGGAGAATTCTCCATGGAGTGCCTCTAGCCCCGTACACTTCAAACTTTATCGCTCCTCCACTCCTCGTATATGCCTGGTGGAGTACCTGAAGGCACCTTTATGTTGGCACACGGCCCGCGCCCTGAATCTGAGGACCACGACGGTAGTGGTAGGAACATTCCAGAAAGCCTTTCTGTTGTGGAATGGCCGGCAGCGACAGAACCATCCATGAGGGTGGCTGCGGCCCACACAAATGCGTCCTCAGACACCCGGAGTAGACTTCTCCTTTAACTCATCTTTCTCTTAGCTGGTTCCCCAGTGGCGGGACCCCTCTGATGTTGCCCCACCTGAGGAGCAAGGTGATGGACCTTTCTGAGGGAATCTGAGTAACAGAAGTGGCATTTGTAATCAACCGCAATAAAAATGTCTTCCTCCTGGAAACTTCACAAAAGCATCCAACTGTGTGGACACATCAACAAGACTCCTTCCAGGACCTTAGAAGGGCCAGTGCAAAGGAGGGCCCTGAAGGGCAAGCCTCACTGACTTCATGGTGAAGGGGGTGGGGGCTTCTATTCTTGGAGAGAAAGAGTACCAGCTCTCAACGCTCTGGACAGGAGGCAGCGCAAGCGTGCAGGGATGGGGGTGGGGGTGCTGCCTGGACCCACTGAGAAGCCACGAGTCCACCACAGCTGGTCAAGGGAGGGTCTGGGGTCATCACCGGTTCCGGCAGAGGTCACTGCAGTGACACCACTAGAGCAGGTGTCCTGCTAGGGTGGGCTGCTCCGGAGAGGGGTCAGGTGGCGCTAAGTGGGTGCAATCAAGTCTTCTCCTGTCCACGCAGCCCGTCATTCATGAACCAAACCACCCACGGGAATGTAACCCAGCAGTCCTTTGAAATGACATCACTACAACCCCGTCACTCTGTCACAATTAGAACAAAGACGCACGTTCTACAGACATGAGCTAGCACAGGAGCGGCCTGAGGGCTAAGGGGACAGTCTCACTGGAAGTAAACCCGTGACCCTGGCCGGGCAGCTCAGTGGGTTGGAGCGTCGCCCCCCCACGCCAAAGCGCTAGGGCGGTGGGTGTGATCCGCAGTCAGGGCGCCTGCAAGGAGCAGCCGACGAATGCATCGAGAGGGGGAACAACAAATCCACGTTTCTCTCTCTCTCTAAAAATCTATTTTAAAAAAGCAAAATTCTCGTGGAGGGTCCAGATCCCACACAATGGGCCTCTGTCCTCAGGTCCCCTTACAGTTTATCCTAATGGTTTGCTTGACAAGACGAACTTGGAAAAAACCAAAAACATCCTTTTAAACACAGAGTAGGGCAAAACTCGGTTTACAGTTTTGAGTACGTGAGACAGAGTTTAATCTTGTATTATTATTATTATTAATTATTGTATTATTTTCCATACACACAACCATAAACCTTCTTTTGCCCTGTCCTGTATTCTGCAATCCTAATTTTTTTTTTTTATGAAGTCAGTCTGGTTTTTAACTTTTAACAGAACTCAGACTCTTTGGGCAAGGCACCCTACCTCTGTCCCCTGTTTCCCATTTTTCCTTAACCTTCGATTTTGCTTGTCAGGACGACTGCAATGGCCTTGCATCTGCCCTGGGCACTGTCGCCACACACGTGCTCTAAAGCTGACCTCCCCGGTTCGCCATCAGAAGCAACCTGCCCTTGCACGGAGCACTGAGACCCTTTGGTCTTCCAGAATTTAGGAATGTCACCCTTCACTGTGGCTGTCCATACACCTGTCTGTCACCTCTGCTAGAGTGTAAGAGTCTTGAGCTGTAAGGACATTCTCAGCCGCCTGCAAAGTCAGAGTTTCATAAATATCAACGATGGGCTTCACTATTGATGTTTTACTTGACAATCAGAGTAACTGCATTCTTCTTGCCAGTGATTAATTCAGGGAAGTGTCCAATAGAGGTATCTATACTAATGGAAATGTGGCGAGCATGACTGCGAACTTTTGATTTTTATTGAATTCTTTAAAAACATTTTTTTAATGTATTGATTTTAGAAAGAGAGAGGAAGGGAGACAGAGAGATCGAGAGATCGATTTGCTGTTCCACTTACTGATGCATTCACTGGCTGCTCCTTGTACACGCCCTGACTGCGGATCACACTCACAACCCTGGTGTATCGGGGTGACGCTCCACACGACTGAGTTACTTGGCCAGGGCTTGACTTTATGAATTCTAATGAGTTAAAATGTAAGTATCAATTGCCACCCCTGTTAGAGAGCTCAGGGCCAGTAGCTCAGGTGACTCGGTCCTGGCAAAAGAAGCACAGGGCAGCCGGAGTTGTGTCTTCTGCAGGAAGCCGTCGCATCTGCTGTGCTGCCCGACTGTGTGACCCTCCTGCGGCGCGGAGGGCAGCAGGCTGCGGAAGAAGCCCACGCATGAGGATGGCGTAGAGGAAATGCAGAGAGCCGGAGCCACAGGCTCAGTCAACCTGGGCTGCCCAACCTGGGACTTCCTCGTGCGTGGGGCGAAAAACATGTTCTGCATTGTCTAAGACGTTTAATTACAGCTTTTGGTAAACTGCAAAAAGACAGTGCAATCCCACACTGATCAGGTGGGAAGACGGGGCGGGACACACGCGTCAGTGGGGCTTGCAGACAGCTTGTGCAGACTGTACGTAACGATGCAAGAGAAACATGTGAAAAAAAGAAACCACCATGGAATCCCCATGTAGCTAAAGTATGAGTTCTCCGCAAATGACAGGGTTTACAAGCTGTTGCTGAGTGAAAAAAAAAAAGAATTCCGCAGAAGATTTCTGTGGCTTTGGTCGATCCAGAACTTTGTGGTCCTTCCTTTCATTGCAGGACTCTATGATCTGTGGGGACCCATCCCAAAGCCCCTGGTCACAGGCGTGGGCCTGGGCCAGAGGCCCAGCCAGCAGGCTACCCCTCACCCCAAGCCACAGTGATCGGTTGAGAAATGGGCGTGTGAACCTTCACTAAGACTTGTTTCGTGGGCAGTACAGACACTGGGAGAGAGGCAGGGTCTCCCTGTCTCTTTTTCTCCCTGGGGTGATGGGCTGTAAGGTTTTGGCCCAGACAAGAGAGGCTTTGGAGAGTAAAGCCAGTCCCAGAACCCCAGGGGACAGAGGAGATAGACAGAGCCTGACAGCACTAGCTGGGCCCCTGAGTGCAGCCATGCCTGAAGTCCAAGTCCATCTTTATATGAGCCAATTTTCTCCCCAATGGGCTTAAGCTGCTTTGCTTTGACTTCCTGTCACTCATAGCGGAGGGAGTCCTGACAGATACAAGGCAAGGGGGAGGCCCTGGTATGGTGGACCGCAGCCCGGTGCCCGGACAGGTGCACGCTTGGGACAAACCAATCTGAGTTTTCATACCAGCTGATCTCCCTCCTAGGTTGGTAAGTCCGAGAAAGCCACTTACACATGAAACATAGGGCTCGGTTTGTCCCATCTGCAGAATGGGAACAGACGACTCACCTCACCAATTTGTTGTGAGAATTAAGGAGAGCGATACATGCAACATTCCTCACACAGAACTCGGCCGATAGTGCACCGTGGGAAACAGGCATCCGAGGGGCTGTAACGAAAATGTCCAAATTGGTTACTAATGTTTCTCACATTGTCTTTTCTCCCTACTGTCTCTTTTCTCTCTTTTGCTTGGTATTAATTCCTGATAGTTTCAATGGAAAATAATGCTACTGCCATTATTTGAACAAGAACCTTGTTTTTTGTGCTTTACGTATACTATCTGTGATCTTGGCAATAACGATTCCAAGTGGGCGGCCCACCGCCAGGCAGTAGTAGGCAAAGCCAGGAGGGCATCTGGTCGGGAAGGAGAGATCCTAGTGGCATTGTTCACTCTTGGAATTTCTCTTTCTCAGGAGAATTATGAAAGACATACTGTTGTTTTGAATTTCAAGCCACAATTACCTGTGTAACTAGAGAACCCAGAAGTCCTTCAATAGGAAAAAGTGGAAACCGACCCAGGGAATGCCAGACCCGAGGATGTATCGAATTGCAGTTCCTCCTGGGATATGGGTAAGATGATGTTCTTGAACTTCACACAGGCTGATTTAAAGTTGGGCTTTTAGATTAAATTTCATTTAGATTTAATATAAAAGGAACAGTTTGGGAATTAGAGAGTTGGAAGATGAGATTCATGGTTAATGGACTTTTCTTACGCGGTTGCACAAACCCTCAAACCAAGCCCAAACATCTACGGTTATGACCACTCTCTCCTGGCGGTCCGCCCACCCCAATCTGGGTTTTCAAAAATACAGGGGTCCTATTCTGTTTAGTTACATTGTCTTCATTAGGAGACAACTGATCTACTAACGAAGACAATGTAGCTGTTTTTGCAAAGTTGAAAAGACCTGTCTGAGGGTGGTTCCCACAGGCATTTTGCAAGAGTGAGAAAGTATCCTTAGTGCTGACGTCTGCTGGGTAGGGGGTAATTTAAATAAATGGGAACGCTCTGCCACAGCTGAAAAGAATGGGCCAGATCTGCACACACTGACCTGGAAAAATGTTGACAATGTATCTTTACGTTTGAAAAATAAGTTGCAGAATGATATTTAGAGTACGACCTCATTTATATTTTTTAAAAAAGCAAAAGCAAAGAAAGTATCTGCATGATGGAAATGCCTAGAAGGAAGAATGCAGACCTGTTATTAGCAGCTTCGGGTTACAGTTGGGACGGGGTCACAGAGGGCTAGGACTTTTCAGCTTAACATTTCTATGTAATTGTGAGGTTTGGGCCATTAAATTTTGTTTTGTTTCTACAAAGAGCCAGTTTTATTCCTAGTCAGAAAAAAAAATATGGAAGACTTTTACAACTGGAAAGTAACGCCATGTTGATCCATGCCTAAGGGGACAGGCTAACGACACTATTATGAATATTAGTCTCTGTAGTCTCTGTCCTTCTTCCTGTGTTTATCTGCATAGCCCAGAGTGGTTTTCCTAATTACTGGCTCTCGGACAAGCCTGTCCCTCTTCTTACAGACTGCTGGGCGGCCCTGGGGACACAGCCAGCTCCCTCTCTGCTTGCTTCTGCTGTCTTAACCGGGAAGCCCAGCAAGGCTGTGGCAGCTACCCCACTCTTATCCCGTGACCTCAGGTGCCCATGTCGCGTCTACAGTCCCCAGCAGAATTAAACCGAGATTAAAAGTTGAAAACTCCTCTCCCTACACATGAAGATTAAATACTTCCTTTACCTCCATTCCTTAACGTTTCTTCCGCATCCGACTCTTGCCAAGTGCTGTGACAGGTCAGGCCCAGTCTCTGTGCTCACGACCCACATGTCCGGGTAGAGACAGGCAGGTTGGCAGCAAAGGTGACAATAGGAGGCGACACCTATATTGTTACGAACACTTTCTTAGCACCCCAATATGTGTCTGTATTACGTACTGAGGGTACAAACGTGACTAAGGCATGGTGCCTTACACGTCTTACAGTCCCTTACACACTGTTACAGTCGGAGAGAAATGTAATGCAAGCCACCTGTGCAATTTAAAGCTTCCTAGTAGCCGCGGCAAAACAGTAAAAAGAAACAGGTGAAGTTAATTTTAGACACTTAAGGGAACCCAATTATCTAGGATATTATCATTTCAACATGTAATCGATATAAACATTAATATAGAAATTATCAATAAGATATTCTATGGTATTTTTTCATATTGTTTCTCATCTGGTATATATCTGGTACTTGTGACACATCTCCATTCAGACTATGCACAATTCGAGAGCTCAAACGCCACGTGTGGCTGGTGGCTACCATACTGGACAGGGCAGATCTAAGGGGAAGACAGGCATATAAATAAAGCATTCCCCGTGTACCGAGAGCTCCCACAGGGCGGCTCTTCCCTAGGATGTTGTGACTAATGGGTCTTGCTCTTAGGGTGGAAGCTTCCTGGGGTGGGGGGAGGTAATGGCCAGGGAAGGCTTCCTGGAGGAAGGGGCACATGAACAGAGGCAGCTGGAAGACTCTGTCCAGAGGGGAAACAGGAATCTGAAGATGGGCTCAAGGGCTTCAAACAGTGCCGTGCAGGCAGGGCGCATTGACGGTCTGGTGGTTACAGCTTAAAAAGTGAACGTGAACCTGAAAGTCGTAATTTAAAATAAAAAATTAAAAAAAGGTGAAACCCTTAGTGAATAGGAGTGAGGTGAAAGGAAAGTACAGAGAAAGGGCCAGCAGAGAGGAAAAGCTTTTCTACTCAAGGACGAGCAACACAAGACGAACGCTTTGCCAGGGGGGTGGGTTGGGTTGGCGCCCTCTGCAGAGGGCAGGCGGGCTGCCCGGCCACCACCCACGCGGTCCCCCGCTGCGCTGCATCCTCTGCAGCGGGACTGCGTCTCCACCTTTCTATGAGGAGAGCATGGTGGAGCTGGTCGGACCATGTGACATTGATCTTTCTTGTTTTTAGAGTTTGTCCGGAAGCATAAGCTCCTCACCGGGCCTGGGCCTGGGCCTTGCTGCATGCCACAGACGGGCCGATGAAAAACAGGCTGTGCTCCCCAGGACTTAGCTGTCCAAACACCAGCGTCAACCTGGCACTGCCGCTTAAAGGGCGCCCGCGCCTCTGCCCTGGAGGAAGAGCGCCACCCAGGCCGAGCAGGCTGTGCGGTCTCAGCGGGACGCCGACCGACTGGGGTGACCTTGGGCAAGTCACCTTGCCCCTTTGGGCTTCCTCTCTTCCTCTGTGAAAGCAGGGTTTGGGACAGATGACAAAGCTCACCGGTGCTGGGGCTAGGGACCTGTGACAATCTGGCACAGACCTGTGCTCAAACCTGTGCTCAGCAAACTCTGCCCTGGTGGTCCCCACCCCGTGCCGCGGTCCCCACCCCGACTCCAGTCCTCAGCCACACACAGCGACCCGAACACATGGCCCTCCCAGCCTCCCCTGAGCAACCTGCTTGCTGAAACCCGGGAAAATCTGGTTTCAGTTTCATCCTTATGCAACAGTTTCACCTCCATGCTACACTGCTAGTGCTTTAAGAAACACAATATTGCTAAAATGGATTATGCTCGGAATGATTCCTGGGAACTGAACGGACCAGTTGGGTGAGCAGTCCTGGGCAAGGTCCTGGCCTCGCCCTCCTGCTCCCCCTTGGCTGCGCTGGGAGGATGGCAAGCCAGGAGTCAGGTTAGGTCACAGGATGAGAAGTCTGAACTAGCTGAAGCTGCCCGGGACAGCTCTAGCGTATCCGTGCCTTGGCCCCGTTCACTGGGGCTTTAATAATGCAATAATAACCAGCTTCTGAAGCACACAAAGGCTTTTGGAAAGCTGGACATAAAAGCGACTTTGTTCTGCTCTTGCCCGTTGCAGTAGACATCCATAGGTGTTCCTGCAGAAACGGCCACGGGGCTGTCGCTGTGGCTGCATCTCCCCCTTCTCGCTTACTGAGAAGCTACAGATAGGACAGCAGCATCGGGAACATCTACTTTAAAGAGACAGCAGACGAGAGATGGAAAGCTGGATGCGCTTGCTGCTGAGCTCTTCCCTTCCTGGAGGCTGCGGGCCCCTGCAGGGTGCTGCGTGCACTTCATCAAGAAGTCATCTATCCTGGGCCCAGTGTGAGCCTTCACGCAGTCAGAGCGTGGGCGGCCGCTGCGACAAAGCCGTTTCTCCACGGAGCTCAGCACTGGGGCTGCAGCAGGCCCGCTAGAGGGGGCAGCCCCGCCTCCCTCTCCTCACTCCTCCTGCCTCCGCCATCTGGACCCTATCCTCCCTCATCCTTCCTCCCCCTCCCGTCCCCACCACCCCACCACCACCCCAAGGCTTGGGTTTATGTAGCTGCCTTCTTCATCCCCAACTGTCCTTCCCCTTGACTCGTAAGTCAAGAACAAACTGAGAGCTGACTGGTAGAGGGGACTCACCCAGACTGGCCCACCTGTGCCTCTTAAGTTAGAGAATAAGAAACAGAAGCCCAGAGAGCAAAGTGATAGGGCCAAGGAAACAGCCGATACTAATCTGTATGCTTATGGCTTTATGTTGCAACACCACAATGCATCATTTATAACCTTGACTGTCATCTTGAGGAGGGTGGGACCCTTAGACTGTAGGGGACCCAGCTTATTGATCTAAGCTGTGCTTTGGGTTTGGGCATGCACACTTGGGGCCAGCAGCTAGGGCAGTGCAGCATGACTTTGCAAAACAGAGCAGGAGCAATCTGGGAGGAGAAAGAGAGCCCAGGGGCCTAGACTGGGGGATGGGCTGGAGAAGAAACCTCTGGTGGTTGCCCAGCCAAGGAGGGCTTTCCACCACACACACGTCGGGTGAATGCTGGCCGCGGGCTGCGCAATGCAACCCCCTCACGAAAATGTCCAGAGACTCTCCACCGCTCGTTAGTGTCACGTGAGTGAACTCTGGGGGCATTCGAGAGTTGCTGAGATCTGGGTCCACGCGGACATGGCGTGGAACAGCTGCTGCGAATGCCTGATTAAGAGGTGAGAACCAGATGACAGTGGGGTTCTCTACGTGACATCTGGGCTCTCCATGGATGTCCACAAGGGGCCCGCTGTCCTTGCTGTATGGGCCCATTTGGAACAGATCATGCATGGGTTTGCCCACAGAGGTGACATGCACTGATCTTACAGCGTTTGGCTGTCGTTCCTACTTGTAGGCTGAGTGGAAGCCTCCCCCCTCAGACTACCCTAACCTGTAGTTCTGCTGCCAATCACAGGCGGTGCCCCTGTTCTCTCAGCCATGTGCTCCCCACACCTGCCCAGCGCATCACTGAGGGGCTGGGGCAAGCACGCTTCAACGCTGGGAAGTGGAATGTCTTCCAAGGCCATCACGATTTTTCAAAGCCATACAGATGGTATCTCCTCCCTCCTTTTCCAGGCTGCTATGGTTTCCTATTGCCTATGCTACCAAGTCTGAGTCCTGATCCTGTTACTCAAAGTTGTATGTTTTCTGGCCTTAACCCACATCCGCTCATCCACTCGCCAAATACCAATTTGGCTTATTTAAAAAATTAAGGCATTCCAATCACTTTTATTTCCTATGTTGAAAAAAAAATAATCCCTTTCTACCCTTCCATAAGTCATCCATGAGAAATTTGATCTTTGTCCTGCCGTCCGTGCTGCTCCGTGCTACTCGAGTTCTCTTTCCCTCCGCGCTGCCTGGGTGAATCTGTTTCAGTTTAGCTTTCAGGTCGCCAGGAATAGCAGTCAAACCATCACCAGGGAAAGAAGGTTCAGGAGTGGCTGCAAGGCTACGCAGAGATTTAGACCGCAGTTGGCAAGACATCAAGTTCTGGCGTTAGCTCGGGGACCGGCTGCCCCACCTCTCATTCCGGCTGCACCATCTCTCTTGTTCTTACGCTGCTGTCACTTACGTGGAGTGTTGCCGGCTCTTTTGCTGACCATCGTTCTGTCTGCCCACGCTCCTTGCTTCCTCAGGACTGGGGCCTACCCTCGACTGTGACTCTGCAGCCCCACCTTCACCTCGAGGGAACACCCGAGACCAGTCTTTGGCTCCTGCCATTGTCGCCAGATCTACCACTTTGGTTCCATGATTTCAGATTCCAGGAGGGGATCTGATCGATACGGCTCATCTTTTTATGCTGGTCCAGTCCTGCATCTCACACTGCCTCCAATGAGCTGATCTCAGACCAGCTTTCTTGGGCCCGCCAGCCCTGGCTGGGGGACAAGGGTCCAGTCCCATGGGTGGAGGCTGGAGTTGACCCATCTCTGCTACCATGACCTTAAAGCCCAGTTCAGGTCATATCTCCTCCGTATTTCTCTTTTCAATTACTTCCCTATTTATTTTATACTTATAATATTGTATTTTCAGTAATTCCTGTCTGTGCATTTGCCTTTTGTCACCCGGGTGATAACTCACTTAAGGTCTGAGACTTAAAGCAGAGTCCAAGAACCTCACTACTCAGGTTAAATGACCACCTGACCTGAGGTCTCAGCGGCATTATGATTTCACACGCTCTCTGCCACCGTCCCTGGAAATCAGTCAAGCATTTAAAGTAGTCCAACCTTTTAGAACTTACATCTGTTTCTCAGGACACCTCACATCGGGAGGCGACACAAAAATTCCATGATCCAGTTTCTGCGGTTGAAAATACGGCTACTGTGCTCCCAAGGGACACAGGGTTTCTCTAAAGTGGCGAGGAAGGGCAGCCGAACTTGGAGAGCGATCACAGAAACAGAGTGAGTTGGACCCCATGACTCACTGGCTTTAGGGGATAAGGAAGAGTGTGGAATCTATTAATAGAGTTACCCATGCTTTGGGCTCGGGTGATTGGGTGGAAAATGGGAAGGAAATTGTAAATTCACAAAAATGGGAGGAAGATGGAGTGACCCATATTTTATAGATCTTCAACGCTGAGTCAACAAGTCCTTACTTGGCACCTACTCTCTGCCAGTCCCTGGGCTAGGACTGGTGACCCCGAGATGAAGAAAATGCAGTTCCTGCCATGAAGGCATTCTGTCTGGGGAGGGGACCATGGTGGAAACAAACAGCTATACTAACACAGTGCGGTAAGTATCGTATACAAAGAGACCTGTGTAAGATGCAATGGTAGACCAAGAGGGGAAATGATCCAGACTTCTTGAGAAGGTCACAAAAATTTTAACAGAGAAGAAGACCCCTGAGGAAGGTCATGAGCAATGACCAGGTGACTAGGGAGGGCATTCTTGCTGTCAAAAACATCATTTGAAATGTCTTGGATACATTCAGAGGAGTGATAGGAAATGAAGCAAAGGTCAATTCCTGGAGAAGCTGACCCAGTTCATGGGTCGGCATTTTGTTTCACAGAGAAGAGGGAACCACTGCAGAGCCTGGGGAGTACAGACAGGATTTGAGGTTGTGAAATGGTCCCTCGGAAGCAGAGCGAGGTGTGAATGAGGAGGGGGTGAGACGGGAGGCCGCAAGGGTGGAGGTTACTGCATGGTTCACAGGAGAGACGAGGGAAGCTTGGTCCAAGGGGGCTGCAGTGTGGTGACGAGAAACGAAAAAACAGAATGCACGGGGACGTGGTGACTGGGGGGCTGGATGGAGCAGACAGGGAAGATGGGGTGTTGGGTAATCGGGCTGATGGTGGCAACAACCAGACCCCCAAATACAGATGTTGGTTTTGCACTGATCATCTCTACTAGACTATTGTTTCTTCCTGGAGGACAGGGACTTCCATGTTGCTCGCTGTCACATTACCTGTGACTAGTACAATATATTAGATGCCCAGGGATTAGACAGTTTGAGCAGGTGGGTTTAAAACATCTGATGTCCGGGTAGACACATCCAGTACTTAGCTTTGAAACTGAAGAGAGGGAGCTGAGCTGGAGAGTCTGGGAATCATCTATATGATGCGGACAAGCTTATCCAGGGAAACCAGAGAGTGAGACCAGAAGGGGGCCGAGGAGAGGATGCTGGTAATAGCAACGCTTAAGGGGAGGAGAGAAGAGGAGCCATTTGCAAAACTGGAAACATGGTGTCATGGAAGCCAAGGTGGAGACAGCCTCTTGAACTTGGGAGAGTCAGTGGGTCAGCAGCCAGCAAGAGGCGGGAGCTACCAGGAGGCGACCCTCCAGTCCCTTCATTGGCCTGGTTTGGCTCTGGCCTCAGAGTCATTGACTGCCTTCCCCTCAACCAGTTCTTCCAGGGACAGTCTGGGCTCCTGGCCTCATCCAGGGAGCCACGGCACGGAGGGGTGGAACCTGCCTGCTTTCCACAGGTTGAGAGGGAGGCGGGACCGTATGTCCGTGCCGCCGTGGGGGTTAAAAGTGCGGTAACATGGGGGCAGCTCTCAGGACTTCTCGTTCCGGGACCCTTCTACACTCTTAAAATTGGTGAGGAACCCAGCTAAGCTTCTGTTGAAATGGGTAATATTTATCCATGTTTACAAATTAAAACTGGGAAGTTAAAAAACATTTAACTCATTTAAAATGAACAGTAATAAACCCTTCTCTGTTAGCATAAAAACCCACTTTATGAACTATCACTCTATTCTCAAGAACAGGTCAGAGAGAAGAGGCGCCTTGTTTGACAGCCTTGCAAATCCCTTTAATGCCTGGCTTAACAGAGACAGTGAGTTCTCATATCCGCCTCAGCATTAGATCTGTACTTGTGAGAAAACGAGAGCTTAAACGGGTAAATAACATCTTGGCATTATTATGAAAATAGCTTTGTCTTGACAACTCCCTGAAAGGGTCGCAGGGACACTTAAGGATCCCCAGACCAGACTCTGAGAATCACTGATATATTTGAATTCACTCTGGAAGCTGGAAAGTTCATACAAAGCTGCTGTGATCACTCTGAAAATCTATACCCTGGGAATCAAAAAGGGATCTTTCCCCTGTGGCTATAATTTGTCCCCAGAGGAGCACTATGCATGAGTAATATTGCTCCAGACGGTTCTCAGGCCAAGGGAGGGTTCCCAGACCGGATTTCTTACTTTCTCCTTCCTGAGAATTAAAAGAAAAATGTAAATGAGAATGTGCTGTAAAAGTGTAGAGTATTAATGCAAACTAGATGGTTTTAAGTTAAAATCTTGTTAGCCTCAGGCCAACCATCATGGGAAAATGTTATACGTACACACACATATGTATGTATGTATGTATGTGCATGTATGCATATGTAAAGAAATAGCAGGGGAACGTTTTATGCCAGAAAATATCTATTTAACACAAACTACGGTAGTAATAAAGGCACAAAAGAACAAAAAATCCATAAGGCATACAGAAAAATGGCAAAAGGAAAAATTAAATCCTCCCTTATCAGTAATTACTTAAATGTAAATGGCCTAGAACTTCAATAAAAGAGCAGAGATTGAAAACAATGGAGAAAAGCCTCCTTCCACCTACTTGCTCTCTACAAGAGACACAAATTTCAGTCAAAGACACAAACAGGTTGGAAGCAAACGGCTAGGAAAAGCTGTAACGTGCAGATGGCACCCGGAAGGGGGCGGAGTCACTGTGCAGAAACGACTGGAAGCCGAGGCTGTTTCCCACCCCTGCCTCCCAGCCCCAGACGCCACTCGCCAAGCCCAGGTCGTCATCAGTGCTTCCGACCAACCCGCGGTTGGATCCCAGGTTTCCACGGGCTCCTCTGCAGGGCCTACTAACTTGCTACAGCAGCTCACGGAGCTGAGAAAAACATGCCACTTGCAAGGGAATGCAAGTCAAAACCACCTCACGCTACTAGAAGGGTGATAATAATGCCTACATACAACTGCAAGTGCTGGGGGTGTGGACCCGTATACGCTGCTGGTGGGAAGGTAAAAGGGTGCGGCCACTTTGGAAATAGTATAAATAGGATAGTAAGGAATAAATAGGATAAAGGACTGACTTCTTCTAACAGTTCCTCAAAAGGCTAAACAGGGAGCTACTGTTCAACCCAGCCATTCCGCTCTGAGGCACAGACCCGCAGGACATGAAAACATACGTGCACACAAAGCTTGGACACAGATGTTTACGGCTGCGTTGTTCATCATAGCCGATAGGCGGACACAGCACCGGTGTCCACTAACCGAGAAATGGGTAAAGGAAATGCGGCGTAACTGTACCACGGATTATTGTTTGGCCGTGAAACGAAGGAAGCACGGACACATACTACAACGTGCAAACAACTCGGAAACGGTGCGATGCAGGTGAAAAATGCCAGACACAGCAGGCCATGCACTGAAGGATTCTATTTATAGGACATGTCCGGCAGGGAAATTCACAGAAACAGGGCAGATGGTGGTTTCCAGGGGCCGGAGGTATCTGGAACGGGCAGTGACGGCTGTGGGGTTGTTTCTATGGTGAGGAAGGGGGTTCTGGAATTGTGGGCATGGCTGCAAAACTGTGTGAAATCCTCAAAACCAGTGAACGGTACATTTTAAAAGGGCAAATTTCTAGGTATGTGAATTATTTCTTAATAAAGCTATTATCTCAAGAAGTGATAGATTTTTTTTTTTTTTTTGTATTGCTTTTATCATGAATCCTCTCTTCTCTTTCCTTGCAACTTAGGCCAACTTAGCCAACACCTACACGGCTCCCAGGAGTCTAGACGTTTGCTAACGAAGAGCCTTAACCTCCTGTCTAACTTGGACTGGGGTGGAGACGCCAGTAGCGGCGGAAATAGCACCGGCAAAGGGGGCGGAAGACAGAGTTTAGATTGTGATTCTGTCTTTTACTAACTCGTTGACCTTGGGCAAGTCCCCTTGCCTCTCCAAAGTTCCGGTTTCTGTCCTGAGATTCTGAGACTGCAAATAACCCTGGCCCTGTCTATTCCTCCCCCAGGGTTGTAAGGATCAGCAGATACCCTGCAAATGAGAATGTCTATTAAACTGTGAGCCCTGCACAAATATTAGGCTTTGGGATTGGGATCTCCAGGGCTTAATGTCCGGGTGTGCGGATTGTGAAGGGAGCCATCATCACCTTGGGCGAATTGAGGCCAAAGCCCTAAGGAGGAACTGCTGACCTAAGTCTATCATGGTTGTGGCCTTCAGCTGTCTGGGAACCGGGTGGCAGTCTCCAGTGCCCACGAGATTACTGTTATTTTCTAAGGGTTTTTATGTTTGTTCACCTCCCTCCCACCTCCCCCCCGGTAATCACCATGCTGCTGTCTGTGTCTATGAGCTTTTCCCCCCCTGAATCCCTTGTCGGTGTTTATTTAGATTATCTTCCTTTTAAGGATTTTCACTTTGCTGTTTTCCTTTTGCTTACTTTAGTGTTTATGGGCATTAACGCAAAGCCTTCTTGAGCTTTGGTCAAACGCGGACAGGCGGGGATTAAAGATTTGCCCAACAGAGTCAGCCCCACGACGTCGCTACCTGGGCGCCGTGCAGAGCACAGGTTCTATTGCCAGCCACATCCGGGCTTCAGTGCCAGTTCTGCCCCCTCCCAGTGGCGAGACCTGTGGCAAATCGTATCACTGCACGTCTCTGAGCCTCAGTTTCTTCACCTGTAGAACAGAGATTTCCAACTTCACAGGTTGTCGTGAGGATGAAAAGAGGCAATGTTCAGTGCAAGGTCAAGCACACAGCAAGAAGTTAATAAATCTAGGCATTGTTACAAGGCCTGGACAATGAATAATCAAGGTCAAATTCTTACCCATGGGGTGGCAAGGCTGGGGCAGACTGAAAGGAGGAGGCTCTGACAGTTATTGATCACTTCCTCTGGGCCAAGTGCTTTTCCATGTGCCGTCTCGCTGGAGCCCCAGAACCCTAAAACACAGGGATTACTTCATATTTGCAAGTGACAAAACAGGCTCAAAGAGATGAAATAACCTGTCTAAGTTCATGCAGGTTATTAGTGGTCCATCTGAGTACGGAGTCCAGGTTTGACTGATTCCCAAGTGCAGTGATTTTCTTTTATTCTATGTAGCCCAAGTCCACGGCCCCTGGCCGTCTTACTTCTTCCTTCCCTCTCGTCTTCCACTGGCTCCATAAACGCAGGCCTGCCTTCGCCGAGTGACTCCATCTGTCAGTTCCTCTCGTTCCCTTCCCTCCAGCTCCAGCTCCAGCCAAGCTCTGGATGCGTGCCTTCAGGCGAAAGCATTCCAGGCAGAGGCTGGGTTCCGCGCAGTGGAATGCTGGAGGGGCTCGAGGACTGCTCCACGCGGGGCTGGACCACGTGAACAAACGTCTCTCCAACCTGTTCATCTTTCAGGAGTCAGCTCAAACGTCACCTGCAGCCCTCTCTGAATGCTCTAGAAAGAGTTAGTCCTTCTTTTCTTTGTACCTTATTCAGACCTCTGTTTTACATTTATTATTATTTTGAAACTATCTGCTGATTGGCCTGTCTGACTTCCTGGATCAGTAGGATCTCCAGACTCAGTGAAGAACTGTTCAGTGCAGGGCTGCCTACCGTTTCCATGTATCTAACCTTTGGCGGTCGATTCAACTCAGGAGCCCTTCTCTGCTGATAAACACGTAACAGAGAAATAAGGGATGACAAAGGAAACCAATTATATGGAAATACGGCAATCAAAATTTGAATAAACCAAATCTGGCTATAATAATATATTGCTTACTTAGTAGCACATTAAATAATAAGATCTAGTGGTAGATTTAATGACTACCATGATTTTTGAAGTAGTGATGAGCAGAAATATCATCTTAAGGTCCACAAGAACTTTAACAAAATATGTCAGTATCTGTGATTTTTATATACAGTCTTCCGTGGTCGGTTCCTTTCACATGCAAATGGAGAGAATGCTAAATTTCAATTTCAGGTGTTAAAAATAAAGATGTAATTTTTTTCTCATCCAAACTAACAATCCCCTGAATACTACCCAAAGACCCCAGGTTAAGACTCCTTGATTTAACAGATCGTCTGAAAGTCTAAGGCTCCCCTTCCCTGAGCTTCCGTGACACTTGTAACTGTACTTCGAACATTAAATTGTGAACAGTAGTATTCATTCACGTGCCTTTCCCAGACAGTGTCTCCGGACTGCTGACACCTGAAGAGGGAGGAGCTGTTCTGCTTACCTCGGTTTCCTAGAAGGGTGTTTGGCATAGGGGAGGCCCTCAGTGAATAGTTGTAGACCTGATGGGAAGGAATAATAAGATTTCACTTATTGTTGAATAATAGAAGGATTGGCAGTACAGCCGTGTATTTCCTTGTCCATCTACAGCCTACCGTCCTTCAAGCTGCATCTCAGAACAAGCTCTCCTTTCAGATGCCCCGACTGCTCCTGGCCTCCCCGCTTCCTCTGCCAAGTGTGTGCCCACTACGTTGGAACTCACCTTGGTACTGACTCAGGAGCCAGAGTATTTGTTTCCCCAATTTTCTGTTTATATAAATATTTGTAAATCATACATCTGACAAGGGACTTCTGCTAGGAATATACAGAAACCTCTTACAAGTCAATAATAAAAGCCAGATAATTCAATTTAAAAAATGGGCAAAGGATCTGAATAGACACATCTCCAAAGAAGATACACAAATGGCCAATGAGGCTACATGAAAAGTTGCTTAGCATCATTAGTCGCCAGGGAAATGAAGAGCAAAATCCCAATGACATGTCACTTCACTCCAATTAGATTGGCTATAATCAAAAAGACAGACAATACCAAGTACTAGGGAGGACGTGGAGAGAGGGAAATTCACCCACCGCTGGTGGGAGTGTAAAGCGGTGCTGTGGCCTTGGAAAGCAGTCTGGCAGCTGCTCAAAGCTTAAACATACTTCCCACAGCGTCCAGCAGCTCCAGTCCCAATGCCTACCCCAGAGAAATGAAAATGTACGTCTGCACAAAACTTAGTACACGAATGTTCAAAACAGCTTTATTCCGAACAGCTGCAAAATGGAAACAATAAAAGTCAGTTAACTGATGAATGGATAAATAACACGTGGAACATTGCTACAATGAGATATTATTCACGAATAAAAAGGACTGAAGTGCTGATAGATGATACAACATGGATAAACCTTGAAAATATTATGTTAACCTGAGTGAACGGAGCCGGTCCAAAAAGGCTGCAAATTGTATGTGCCGCTGACGGGAAATGCCCAGAGCGGGGCCAACAGGCCTACGGAGGCAGGAAGTAGATCGCTTGCTGCCTAAGACTGAGTGGGATGAGAACAGTCAGGTGACGGCTGGCGGACACTGGGTTTGTTTCTGGGGCGAGGAGGATGTCCCACCGTGGGCTGTGGTGATGGCTGCAGAGCACAGGGAATATACTGCGAACCCGTCCATTGCACTTTTAATGGGTGAACTGTAGAGTATATGGATTATATCACAGCAGTGCCGTTATTTCATACCACTGAGCATGAGGGAGAGGCGTCTGAAGCTGGAGAGCTCAGCAAGGCGGCAGCTCAGAGGCCCTTGCTGACCACGTGAAGGAGTTTTGATGGAATTGAATCTGAGAGCATCGGAAAGGTCTGAGAAGGGTTTAAGTAGAGGGATGGTGTGCTCACATTTACAGTTTAGAAAGGTCCCCGAGGATATGGGTGAAAACAGGCCCGGGGAAGCCAGCCTACGTTGGGGTTGTTGTAGGCATCCAGGTGAGAGAGGATACTGGGAGTTTGCTTTTCTGTTATTTCCAGGCACCAGTGACGAAATGTGTCCCCCCTTCCCCAATGAGTGAAATGCTGATCTAGGTCTAGAACCACTTCTGTAGCTCTGGTTGGGAGGGGGCCCGCGCCACTCCTATAGCCCCGCCCTCGGCCGGCTGAGGACAGAAACGGGAGCGACAGTTCTGTACCTGCGTGCGTCCTATCGGGGACCGGACTTGGTCTCTTTTTTGAACGTGAATTTTATTTAAACTTCACGACTGTGTGGGTATTATCCTTCCCATTTTACAGATGAGAAAACTGAGGGCCAAACAAGTAACTTGCTCAAATTCACTCAGCTAGTAGAGCTACAAGTGAGGGTGTCAGTCTAAACTTAATGCCTCAAAGCCCGCTTTCCACTAGGCTTTCCCGTCCTTTGGGGCCACCGGCACATGGAAGGCCCTTGAGATGTACAGCAGTCCCCCCTTATCCATGGAGGACACATTCCAAGACCCCAGTGGATGCCTGAAACCACGGGTAATACTGTACACTGTATGTACTGTTGTTTTCCCTATACATACATATCTATGATAAAGTTTAATTTATAAATTTGGCACAGTAACAATAACTAATAATAAAATAGAAAAATAATAACATACTGTAATAAAAATTAAGTCACTGTTTTCTCTCTCAAAATATTATATAGTGCTGTATGCACAGTGTGGGCACACCAGACAAAGGGAAGATGCCCATCCCAGGCAGGATGGATCAGCATGGCATGGAATTTCACCATGCCGCTCAGAATAGTATGCAGTTTAAGACTTGTGAATTGTTTCTGGAATTTTCCATTTGATATTTTTGGGCCACAGCTGAAACCATAGAAAGTAAAACCAAGGATAAATGGATTAATTGATCATTATTTTAATTAGTTCAATGAGGAAATCCCATATGAATTTAACTTCTTACTTAAGTTCGCTTAGGTAACAGCCTTCCACGTGCCTCTCTCCTTCAAGCGTTAAGGGCGAGTCCCTCAGCAAGTGTAGCTCCCATTTGTCTGCTTACTGTTTTGTACACATCATCTGGGTCACACCCTTGTTTTAAGTAGGTTGTGCTGGCCTTTTACAGACAAGGAAACTTCAGGCTGAGCACTGAAGTATTTAAGCAATGGGCGTGCAGCTGGAGGAATGTGGGGACTGACTTGGTGGTGAAGAACACAGACCTTGGGGTCTGAAAGACCGAGGTTGGCACCCCTTCCTGCTGACGATGTGACCCAGATAACGTGTGCGCCATTTCGGAGCCTCCGTTTTATCACCCACGAGGCTGGGATCACAACCGTGTTCCCCTCAGATGTGTCGCAGGCTCCAACCCCGCGGGAGCCAGGGGCAGGGAGTTCTGCGTTGCTGGGTAATCGGAGGTGTGGCCGCTGCATGGGTTGCCCTGAGGAGTGGGGGCTCCTGGGGGTGGACGTGGGGCTGGCGTCCACGGCTCACTCCCCCAGGCAGCATTTCTGGAGCACCCCCATGTTCTAGCATGGTCCTAAGCTCTGGAAATGTACAGGTGAATGCCTCTCGGGCCCTTTCTGCTCTCGCAGGAGACCAACAAAGGAATGGCCCGGGGAAACCTGGTGTGGTACTGGGTTTCCTCAAGGTCTAGGTCCTCACCCAGCAACCCTAAGGCTGACCAGACAGCGCACGAGCCCGACCTCCGAGGTTCAGCGGCATGGCCCTCAAACTGCTGACGTTTCAGCCTTGCAGAGGGCACGTCAGTAAAGCCTGGAGCGACTGCGTTGTTCAGCACTCTCTGAAGTCTGCCACACAGTTAAAGACACTCGAGTCTGGAGCCAAGTCCCTTAGCCGGTCAGGCAAACCAAGAGCACAGAGGTGCCTGCCCTCGTCATTACCTGCTGCTGGTCATGGCATTTTTCCTGTTGCTCCCTTTGTGCCTGATGGAGCTCAGGCAGCAGTGAGTGTGGGCCCAGTTCTGTCTTCTAGAGGTTCACAGCCTAAGACAGACAAACTGATCTGGACAGACACCTCAAAACCATGATAATAATGTCAATCGAGCAGCACACTCCCGGGGTCTCTGCCCTGGCCACTCTGCACACCCTGCTCCCTCTCTTCGCGGCCCAGCCCTCACCTCTGCCCTCAGCCAGCCCTGCTCCCTGGGGCCCACGAGGGAGCCTCTCACCCAGTGCTCCGAGTGGCCCACGTGTGTCAACACGCTTATCTCTGGGCTCCCCTGAGGGACACTTCAGGCTTGACTCGAGCTTATCTCAGTGTGCCACTCATCCGGGCTTCTAGTCACTTGTGTGCACGTGTTCTCAATTGCTTGGGGAGAGGGGACATTTGGGTTTATTTGCATAATAAAGAGAATGTGTGAGTAGATGTGATTAAGACCCCTCTCGTCTAGTTCCAGAAACAACTCTGGTGGTTTATTTGGGAAATAAAAAATAAAGCAGTATGAGTTAAAGGTAGGGAGAAAGAGATAAGGAAACGGGGTTGGGGTGAGTGAGCACTCGGGCGAAAGGCAAACCTGCATTCCCTGGCGACCTCCCACTTACTGGGTGAACACAGGTGCGGGACAGAAATGTGTGGATTTGAAGCGAAGGGTATTCCACGCACTTCAACATCCGTTCCCTGCCCTCCCGAGGTTTGCTCGGATCTCGGGCCTTGTCCCCACTGCAGCTTCGCTTGGGTGGACATGGAGGTGGGAAGATGCCCCCTTTCCCTGCCTAGCAACCTTGTTATCTCCTTCCTCCGTCCACGACGTGTTCTCTCACGTTGGTTGGCCTTTATCCTCAGTTTAGTGCATTTTGGGAGTGGAGTCTAATGGATTGGCTGGAGCGGAGCAGGAAAACCACACTCTGTCTGCTCTCACCTGCCCAGGGAAGAGTTTCTGGAGGCAGCTGAAGCATGGAAGGTAGAAACTTGGCCAAGGGTAGGGCGCACAGAATTGGCAGGTAACTTGGGATAGTGTTTAGAATTCTGGTGTGTGCTAATAATACAAAAGCAAATCCCAGGATCATCTCTCATCTGGATGCCTACAACTTAGTTCTAGGCTGGCTTCCCCAGGCCTGCTTTCACCCATGACCCTGGAGAGCTTTCTAGAATGTAAATCTTAGACCCTTTCCAAACTCCTCCAGTGTTGGAGGCGAGAGCGGTACGGGAAGGACCAAGCCCGTGGGAGAAGGACGCAGACCCGGGAGCAGAGGGGAATTCCAGGACGTGACCTGGGCGCCAGTGGAGAGGCTGAGGCACTGTTTCCACAGCCTGACCTCAGGGGAGGACACGGAGAAAGGCCAGGGAGGGGCATGGGTGGTCTGGGGAGGAGGAACTTCACGCTGTGAAAACGAGCCAATGGCTGGACGGAGGCAGTAACAGGGTGAGGATGGTCAGGTTTGGGTTGAGTCAAGCCGAGCAAGCCCCGGGAGCGTGGCAGTCTGGAGAGACCTGGGCCGGGAGCTGGAGAGACCAGCCCTGACGTCTCAGACATCACGTGGCGTCCTCAAGAAGGCTCTGCTAACTTCTTGAGGCCTTTGTACAAAACATCACAGGACATTTCTGTGAAAACCCTGGAATTCCAGACACTCTCATTTACCAAGCCCTCCAGACTTGCGCAGGGCCCTCCCGCTGCCTACAGAAAAGCCCAGCTCTCACAGAGGGCTGCCGGTGGCCCTGGCCCCCGTCTACATGGAGATGACTTCATGGGTGACGGGGAGCGAGCAGACGCAGGGCGAGAGCCAGTCCTTGCCGGGCCTCTTTCCTGACCCTCTTCCCCTGGACAAATGCCACCTACTCTGTCATTGCACTGCAGGGAGACTGAGGATTTGTTTATTTATTTTTTTTAGATTTTATTTATTTATTTTCAGAGAGAGGAGAAGGGAGGGAGAAAGAGCAATGTATGGTTGCCTCTCACATGGCCTTCATTGGGGACCTGGCCTGCAACCTAGGCATGTACCCCGACTGGGAATCGAACCGGGACCCTCTGGTTCCCAGCCCGCACACAATCCACTGAGCTACACCAGCCAGGCGGATTTGCTTATTTTTTTAAACTAACAACAGGGGATTTCTGGATTGAGGGTCCCCTGTGCTTCTGTCACTGTCATATTGAGAGGAAGCGACCTCGATGTGTAGCTGTGGGAGGAAAAGCAGCGTGGCCCAGGCGAGGACGGAGAGTCACAGAGGCTGGGAGGTGGGCCAGGAGGAGTCCCTGCAGGCATGTGCTGCGCTTTCCAGAAGGATGCAGGAACATGTGAGTTACCGGTGGGACACCCCAAATCTGTGGCTATTTTGGAACGTGGTTGGTGGCAGGTGGCATTCTAGCGACCAGCGGGTACTGATGGCTATGTCTGAAGGTCAGAGGAAAGGGGCCCTGGAGACACTCTGGAGGTAGAAAACTGTTTCTCTCTGCAAAGAGGCGGCCACCAGCTCTCAGGGGAGTGGATTACGGAGTTCTGGATCCCAATACAGGAGGAGATACAAATGCGAAGAATGAAAATCTGGATTACATGTTTCCAGTTTCCCTTTTTATTCAAGCTGTGTTCCTGGGAGTAAACACAGCCGAGTCCCAGAGCCCAGAGAGCCTCATAGTCAAATGCTGCACAGAGAAGGGAGCGGTGTTTAGCCAGAGCTGTGACTGGGGGGCTGGGGGCGGCCTCAATGCACGTGAACAGGGGAGCCGGGGGGGCCTCCAGACGCCATGTTCACCTAGGAAAAGGCACAGCCCCCAAGAGTTCTAGAAATCGCCATGTTTCGCACAAAACACAGCTGAGAAAACCAATGTGCTGATATGCGGAAAGCAGGCAAGTGGGCTAATCTGCAAAAATCTCCAAATCGGGAAAGCTCTCCACCCGGCCATTTTCAGTCCTGTGTCACAACACGTCTCTGACTCAGCCTCACGCTCGTGTGGATCTGCACCTGCTCGCAATTACTTTCTTTTTGGCTTACCCTGGGGAATCGGAGGACGTGGGGACTCTGCCAGAACACCTTGGACGTATTAAGAGTTCCTGCCAGAAAAAAATACCATGTGTGAAATAACAACACCCATCACACAAAGGGGCCACACTTGCACTGTACGAGAAACCACACCTCTCTTTGAGAACGGGACTGCCACCTGGGCCGGCCACCAGCCAAGGTCAGTCCTTCTCTGACCAGGTAACTCCCATGACCTCGGGTGGCTCAGCCCTGACTCCAGCCAGCTGTATGCAAATGGTCATCAGAGGAATATGAAAGAGAATTTGAATGAATCATTATTTTTCACGAATGGAAAGACATCTAAAAATCTATAGCCAATTAAATCTTGGCTTATTCATTCACTATCTTAAAAGTTATCATAAGTAAATTGGCTGACTAGTAGCTTTCTCCAAGTTTATATGCTGAGTTGCTTACCTACCCTCCCTGAACCTGCCCTTTCCCTCCTTCCTGGAAGAACAAGGAAGACTCAGGTCTTCTCACACTCCGTTCCACGGCGTCCATATCAGTCACGCCCGAACCCCTGGTAACAAAGACTCCTCAGTGTTATTACTTACTAGGTAACGTGTTTTCAGTGGGCCTGTGAGCCAGGCTCTGTGCTTTCTGTGCAGGTGTGATTTGGTTTTTCACCTTAAATGGCTGATATTATTGTTCTTTTTTTTTTTTTTAAGATTTTATTTATTTATTTTCAGAGAGATGAGAAGGGAGGGAGAAAGAGCAATGTATGATTGCCTCTCACATGGCCCCCACCAGGGACCTGGCCCGCAACCCAGGCATGTGCCCCGACTGGGAATCGAACCAGGACCCTCTGGTTCCCAGCCCGCGCTCAATCCACTGAGCTATACCAGCCGGGCCTTATTGTTCTTTTACAGATGCGGCAGAAGGCACTCTGAGAAGCTGAATAATTTGCCTAAGGTCACACCACTTGCAGACGGTGGAACCAGGACTCGGGCCAGACCTGTCCAGCTCTGAATTCACACCCGTGTCCTCTCCGTTGCTGTATTCTAAGCTACGGACTTTGCGCCTTGGTGACACCAACAGACAAAATGGTTCATTCATTCATCGAATGTTTATGGAACACCTTGCATGATACAGGCAATATTTTAAATCAGGGACTGTCCAACTTTTTCTACAAAAGGCCAGAGAGTATTTCAGGCTTTGTGGGCTATATGGTCAGCCATGCTGATTCAACTCTCTGCTGTTGTACTGTGAATGCAGATGTAGGAAATATGTGAATGAACAAGCATGGTTATGTTCCAATAAAACTTTATTTACAAAAGCAGGCTGTGGATCGGATTTGGCCCATGAGCTCTGCTTCTGCTCTAGGCACTGGGGTTATACTAGTGCAAAAAATGAAACAAAACCGAACCACAAAAAGGCCTGCCTTTGTGGAGCTTACATTCTAGAAAGTTCTAGAAAGGGAAAATCAAGAGTGTTTCTTGGCCTGTTTATCATATAAAATCTGGAGTTGCTGAGACCTGAGGGGCAATTTAGGTCAGGACTTTCTTCACTGGGTGGCCCCCCTACACCTCTCCTGTGGGGGGGGGGGCGGGCAGGGGGCTTCATCTGTGTGGGGGCATCCATAGTCTGGGGCGCTCACTGCCCCCACCACTTCCAGAGGCCCCTCCTTGTCACACAAGCCCTATGTATCCACCTGACCTCTGCATATCTGCAGTGCTGGGCTCTGCTCCAGAGATCCTGACTCAGTGGTTCTGGGGGAGACCCCAGACTTTTCGTTTCTAATGCATCCCAGGCTACGCCGACTCTGCTGGCCCCTGGACCACACTTTGAGAACCAGCATTCTCTGGTGACAGCGAATGAATCTAACAACCCCTCTCACACAACTATTCCGATACTGGATACCAGTAAAATGTGACCCAGAAGTCTCCTCCAGGCGAAACCCTTTTGGGCCCTTTCCTTGCTCCAGGTAGGAGAAGTAACTTACAGGTGATGAGTTCTGTCCCCACCACTTAGCCTGAATCACCAGGGTACAGTGCTGCTAGGCACTATGACGGCTGCTGCAGTTCACTACAAACTATGAGAAAGAGTGGAACTCCTTCTCGGGGCCAAAGGGAGACACCCAGTCCAGCGCGGACTGTGAAAGGTCGAGGTCAAGAGCATTGGGAGGGCAGTCAGGAAGGCCGATTCCAGTCTCTGCACTGTGTGGCCTTGAGCGAGTCATTTCCCCTCCCAGGGTCCCAACTTTCTCTCAATCTACACCCTAAGCTCTGGACCACCCTGAGGTCCTTTGAGCAATGGTAATTCTAGAATTCTCTAACAGGGAGGGATATATCAGTAGACATATCCTGGGAATATCCCAGGGGGCCACTCAGCCAGACTGGTCTTTCCCTCCAGCTGTCTGCAAGAGCTGCCCTCACGTCCGCTCTGTATCCAATGCTCTTATTTTCTTTCAAGAGCTGCCCTGCACTCACTGAGTCGGATGTGTAACCCGTGACCACCTCTGGCTTACCTCATTCACGGGCCAGCGCCCCGCCCACTGAGCCGCACCAGCCAGGGCCTGTTGTGGCTCACGTCAGGTATGCTCCTTCCCTTTGTTCCACATCTGTGAGCAAAACGCTGTTTGGAGACCTCAGTTCAGCAGTGTGTCATCTCACAATGCTGAGCCAAACCCTGCTCCTTTTATTCCTGCCACTTGGCCCCTGACAGGTAACTAACTCCATAGGCTTACAGGTCTTCTGCAGGGACCAGCAGGCCCCCGGGGCCGCCCAAGGGAGCTTAAGACTCTCTTTCTATCCTGGGATCCTGGGATCCAGGGCTCGGCCACAGGGCCAGAGCTTCCTGGTTCCTGGCACCTGGACTTCTAGAAAGTTAAAATGTCATCTGTCCCTTTGTCTGACCACACAGCTCAGCAGCCCTTGAGTTTAAACAACAACCACAGAACAAATATCACTGAGGGCTCTCAGCAAGGTTCCTTGAGGCCAGTAGGATGTGGTGTCAAAATTCCGGGCAGTGTTGTGAAGTGGGTCCCTCTGCCTTCCTGTGAATAGCTGTTCAAGGCAATTTCCATAGAGAAAAGGAATCTGGGGTAAGGATTCTGGGTAACAGGTCTGCTGGGTGGCTCGGCCGGCCAGCCGCCACCATGAGGCTGGGTAGCAGGAACCAGGGAAGCAGCTGAGTTAGGCGCTGCTGGTGGGAAGTACCCGGTTGGTTGGAAAACACGGGTGAACCTGGGGATGAAGGAGAAAACGCCGCTCAGACCAGCAGCCGGTTTGTTATGTCAGTTCACGTAACAATGATTTATTTTTTTCTAAGCCACCTGTAATGATTTCCGTAAAAGCCAGTAAATCTCAGTAAAGAACTTGGGTGCTGGGGTCAGACCAGCATGTGTTTTTACTCACTGTGTGCCCTGGACCAGGCTTCTGAGCCTCTCAGAGCCCCCGTTCCCTCCTATAGAACGGGGCCAACACCCCTCTCCCCAGAACTGAGGGCTGAGAGACGTAACCTTCGTAATAATGCACAACATGCTGCTGTTAATATCACTTACGGGGCGGCTCCAAAATATTAACCCGATTGCTTAACACACAATAAGGCTTCCCGTAAATGTCACATGACGAAGTGGGGAACTGTGGGTGCGGCGTTCCGATTATTGCTAACGAAATCCCTGGTGAGAGATGAAAGATGTACTTGCTGCGTTTCCTTTGTTCTGCAAGCCTTTTTCCCTCTCTGGGTAGCCTCTAGTGCTTTTAGAAGTGCAGAGTCTAAGTAGCCAAGTGCAGTTTAGAATTGGATGCATTCTTCCATCCGTGCAGAAGGAATCTGGGATACTGTCTACCCAGTTAATCCTCAGAGACAGCAGTCACCTGTCATGCAGGCGGTTAATGGCAGAGCGGCGATCAGGCGCCATACAACCCAAAGCCTCCAGTGCGTGCGTTTTCACTGTTGGTTACACTCTCGTTACATTTGGCCTCCCCTAAGCTCCTGCGTTAAGTTGTTGAAATCATTCAGGCTGCTGGTGCCAAAGCCACAGTGACCTTCACGCTTTAGAGGTCAGGGACAGAACAGAGATGGGAGGCCACTGGGGTAGGTTGGAAAGCAGCTCCAGAAAGTGGAGAGGGAGGTCTGCAAGGTCCTACCCAACGTAAGCTCCCATCCCCCCTACCTCACCCGTGGCCCACCCACCTCCGCGGCACCTGCTTCCAGATCCAGAAATCTGAGGACCTCCAGATCCTGACTTGCCCAATCCATACACCATACACTTTCCCTTCATGGGAGAAGGAAGACCCAGGAAATCTCTAAGAGCGGTGCTGAAACCTTCATTGGCTCCATTATTTCTGCACCTTGGGCCTTAATAGCTTTCAGCTCTCTCCTGCTCCGCCCGCGAGGAGCAGGGGAGACACCGGAAAAGGCTGTCAACCTGGGGGTGCTGGGGTCCACTTTTTCTGACGTGCCTCTAGCAGAGAAGCAGCTTTTCTTAGTGAAATATCCAGCTTTGTGAGTACTACTATCCTCTTTTTAGGTGAGAATTCTAGTGCTCGTCACTGAAGGGCTTCAGAAAGTGCTTTTTCACAGTTTTCCAGACCAGACATTCTTATCCCCAATATCTATCTGCCCAACGTTTACCGAGAGCCTTTCCCGTAGGCAGCTCCATGCTGAGAGCTGTGGCTGCAGGGACGAGTGAAGAACAGTCCTGCCCTGTGGACCATCGTATCCTGATCCCGAGACAGCGATGCGCAGGGGTGGATGTGTGCTCAGGGTCCTGTGGGGGCCCCGCAGTGGCACCGGCTGAGCCTGGGAGGGGGTGTGGGGGTCAGGCCTTAAAGAACAGGGAGAGCAAAGAATGTGGGAAGCAGAGGGGACATGCAGCAGGAGCAGAGGCCTGAGGAGAGGGCCTGTGGAGGGCGAGGAGGGGGCTGCCTTCAGTCTGCATTGCTGGAGCAGCGGAGCAGCGAGGGAGGGCAGGAGGTGGAGGAGAGGGGGTGGGAGGTAGGGGGGCAGAGCTTCGGGAGCCTGGCTGGCTACTAAAAGGCAAATGTATGCTTGTTTACTTATATTTTATAATATCATAATGTAAAATATTGATCTTTTAAAATACTGTAATTTAAAACATTTATCTTTTAAAATATAATTTTAAATATTTATCTTTTAAAACATTAGAATATAAAATATTGATCCTTTATCTTTTATATTATAATTTAAAATATTTATCTTTTATCATATAGTTTAAAATATGTGTTTTAGTTTAATTATTTAAAATATTTATTTTAAAATTGTGTTTAGCCCTGGCTGGTGTAGCTCAGAAGATTGAGTGTGGGCTGCGAACCAAAGGGTGGCTGGTTCAATTCCCAGTCAGGGCACATGTCTGGGTTGCAGGCCAAATCTCCAGTACGGGATGCAGGAGAGGCAACCACACAATGATATTTCTCTCCATCTCCTTCTCCTTCTCTTCCCCTCTTTCTGAAAATGAATAAATAAAATCTTTTTAAAAATTGTGTTTTAAAATATGATCAATACATGAATCTAGACAAATAAAAAATTCAAATAGAAAACTGTCTAAAATGAATCTAAAATCCTCCTCACCTACCTCCCTGTTCATGATCTTACTCTGCAAAGGAATTATGAACAGCCTTCAAGCCATTTTTCCAAGGAAACAAGGCAGATCCTAAAATATTTTAATATTTATACACGCACAGCCTTCCCTATTTACACCAATGGTTATGTACAAGGTTTATTGTTCCACACCTTGAATTTTTTTTTTTATCACTGCAGATATTAGGAATCTTCTTGAATCAGAATATACAGCCATGAGACACTGGTTTTAGCAACTGCAGAATTCTCCAGCCATTTCTTTACCATCCCCTGCTGCTGGACATTCAGGTTGCTTTCGGTTTCTGTCCATTACAAACATCGCTATAATGGACACTTTGGTCCACATGTTCACTCGACACGTATTCATCAAGCATCCCTGAGGGCCAGGCACGGCTGTTCCGGAAACCTAGAATGTAATAACGATGGATATTGTTCTTTGGGGAGGATATCAAGAGAGTAAACAGGAGAACTGCTGGACTCAAGGAAATGTGCGTTTTCAGTGTTGATAACTATTTCCAAAGGGCATGCCAAAATGGCTTCAGGAACATGCGCTGCCCCCAAGAGAACCTGCCGATGGTCAGCGTCCCCATCCCTGCTGACCTGGAATGTTACTGGACTCTCATGTTGCCCGCCTGATAGGCAGAGAACATCCTCTCCTTGCTGCCGGGACTTGCGTGGCGAGGGCTGAAACTGAGCCTTGTTTCTTGCGTGTTGATGACTTGCATTTCTTTGTCTGTGAACGGCACGTTCCTGTCCATCGGGCATTTTCTACTGAACTGTTGTCTTCCTCTGTCTCTGCTTGCTCCTCACAAATGGAGGCAATTAGTCCCTTGTCACGTGTGTTGCGAATATCTTTCCCAGGTCATCTTTTCTCATTTAGTTTCAGGGTAGTTTTTTGCAGTGCTCCCTGGGGGAAGTAACGTTCGAGCTAAGTACTGAAGGATGAGTAACAATAATTGTCAGTAACTCTTGCTGGTGCTTCTTAAGTGCTGCACATGCTTCTAAGGGCATGATCTGCATGAACGCATTTAATTTTTACAACAATCCTTGGAGGTGAAACTGTTGTCACCCCCCCTCTTAGATGAGGACACAGCGCAGTTCAATAACGTGTACAGGGCCCCACAGCTGCTCAGGGACACGGACCACAGAGAGCTGTTTGCCAGGTACCCTGGGACAGTTAGCAAAGGCCCGGAGGTGCGAGATGACAGCAATGGATTCCAAGGAAATACACTCAGCACAAGACAGGTGGCTTCTTGGGAAGCAAAGGGAGACAAGCAGAGAGGCACCGGAGCAGACACTGCCGCCTGGCCAGGGGTGGCTGGTCCCGTCTCCCTAGCTGGGGTGTAGTCTCCTTGAACTCTGGGTGCACGCCTGAGCCCTGTATTACGTAGTCTGTGCAGAACACGTCCAGGCATGTGGCAGAACATGGAAATGCGTGTCCTGGTGCCTGTGTGAGGCCTGCGATGCAAGTCACTTTACAGGCCTCAGCTCGTGACTCGAGGAGCCTGTGTGGGCTCACACATGAACGCCGGGAGTCCCGGCCGTGATGGCCTGGCCTTCTCCGCACACTCCGTGCTCGTTCGGTGGGGACGGGCTCTCTGCTTGAGGTCCAGTCCCACCATCGCACCGCACACTTCAGGGGTGTGTTCTGCTCTCAGCGGGCTCAGAAGACAACAAAGCCAAGCCCGTGCCAGGCAGGAGTCATGGAATCCCTCCACAGGGAGACAGACATGATTTCGGATGATCTGTCCTCCTCTCATTAACATCTGTGTGCCCTTCCTACATGGGGGTGAACCTAAGCCCTGTGTGATGGACAAAAGATTTTGGAATAGCCAAATACGCATATACTTCCTTTCCAGTAGTGCTCTGCTCACCTCCAGCTTGGCAGCGCCTGGCAGCCTCCCCATAAGGCTTCTAACTGTTGAGACAGGAACTGTGGAAATATTGGCTTTAGAAGCAGTATGGCGAGAGAGAAAGATTCCTGGGTACGGAGCCTAATATTGCAATACAGCCTGGTTCCAGGGATGGCATAACGTTGCCGTCCCCCTCCCTGGGTCTGCGGTAGACATGGCTAATCCATCACAGGCTCTGGCCCATTAAACCCGAATACAGCCTCTGACTCCTTCTTGCAGTGGTGGCCCCAGGTAGCATTCCCAGGTAATTGCACTTGACTCTTGAAATGAAATGTATCATCATTCCCAACCCGGTGGTTGAAAGCAGCAGATTTAGAGTCAGACAAACCTGAGTTTAAGTTCTGGCTGTGTGAGCCCAAGCCTCTCCCAGCCTCTCCTGGCCTCTCCCGGCCTCTCTCAGACTCTGTGCTTCAGCATCCGAACCTTCCTCGGGGAGCATGGAGGAAAATCAGATGGGGAGAGTGTGCCTTGAAAGCTCCTTGAAAAATGCCAAGTCCAGTTCCAGTGCCCAATCTGAGAAGCCACTTAGAATCTTGGGACTGCGTCCAATGTTGTTCCGTGAAAAATGAGCACGAGAGGCTAGGCCACCGCTGCAGGCCCCTGCAGCTCACTCAGCGGGGCGGGGCTGCTGTCCCCCCACTCGCTCCCTGGGCTGTCCGCCCACTGTTTCCTAAGTGCTGCTTTGGGTCAGAAAGGTGCTGTCCCAGGCTCTGTGGCAAACGCCCTCTCTTCCAGAAGCATCCATTCCAGGGGGAGACGGACAACAAACAGGTCATGTAATGTCGGCAGGAGGAAGGGCCATGGAGAAAATGAAAATGGACGATGGGAAGGGAGTCCCGGGGCGGCTCCTGGCGCTGCTCATTCTGAGATGAGAAAGGAACTGAGTGCCTGGTCGAGAGACAGCGGAGGCGTGGGGTCAGTTCTTCGCCCCATCAGAACACGCAGGATTTATAAGAACATTCTGTGACTGGCAGCCCTCTCCACCCAATCTGTCAGGGAGCTGGGACTGTTCCTGAGAGAGCCTGGGGCGCCCTGTTCATTCAGGATTGGACCTCAGGCACATACGATGTATGTCCAGCATCCTTTCGCCTTGTAGACTCTTCTTTGGGGTGGGGTGGGGTGGGGTGGGCGGTCCCTGGCCTCTACCTGTGCAGGCAACAGGCAAAGGCAGAACGGCTCCCGGGCTGGGAAGGGGCAGAGGCCCTTCGGGCTCTGTCCACTGTCCCTCCTCTTAGCTGGCTGAGTGTCACACTGAGCCCCGGGAGCATCAAGGGCTGCCTTCTTCAGACACTGTCCTCTGTGTCAGCAGGATGGCTTTCTCCCCCGTCACTACCCACTCATGTCAGTACCTAGCAACATGATGGGCTAGCAAAGATGAAGGGCCAGCCAGAGGAGACGGGAAAGAGGACAGGAGGACCCGGCCTCACCGAGAGTTGGGCCATGCTGCTGCGTTGCACAGTTCAAGGGGACACCGTTTACAATGTGTTCTGCATAAATGGTTTCCCCTGGGGGTGGAGGAGAGGTGAAAATGTGCAGGAGCGAAAAGATGGAGGAGGGGAGAAAACATCTTCCTTTGATTATATATTTACCCAAGTTTTTATGGCTAGAGAAAGGTGCACGCACTGGAGAGCAGGGAGTTTGGCGTGCAGAAATGCTCAGGCCCTAATTCATCTGTACGGACAATCTCTGTGGGGGAAGGAGTGGAGAAGAATCTACCTGATCCTAAGAGCAAGGCCTACAGGAAGGGGACAGAGCATAAGCTTCCCACTTCAGGAGTCTCTGTCACCTCAGGCGCCGCTGACAACAAGCCAATGAAGGAATGTGGCAAAGAGCTCCCCGGCTTCGAGGCAGCAGCCCAAAGCCTTCAGAGGGACCATGGCAGGAACCTGGCAGGGGGTGACAGGAGGGCCCCCCAAAACGGCACTGAAATGATAAAACCACAAATACCCAAAGTGAGGGAGAAAAAGAGAAGGCACCGCCCGATCCTCATCTGACGGGCGAGGATCCCTAGGGAGCCCGGAGAGCTGCGGTGAGGGGCCCTGCGAGCTGCCGGGAGGCACGAGTGGCCAAGAAGGGCAACGTGGAAATGCAGAAGTGGGCTTGACCCAGGACCCAAGGCGGGAGGGAGACCAGCACGGATGCCTTCATAATGGGCTTTGTATTTTATAGTCCCTAAGTATTATCATGTGTCGGGAACCACTCTCAAGAAACTTGGTTTGTTATCTAGTTTAATTTCTGTATCAGCTCTGTGAGGTTATTGTCCCCTATGATAGATTAGAAAATTAAGACACAGGTGGGTTAAGCAACTTGCCCAGGGCCTCTCAGCTAAGAAATAGTGAGCTGATGCTCAACAAATATCAGATCTTTGAATGGATAAAAGAATGAGAAACTAATCGCTTTTCCTCTTGAAATATTTTGAATAGAGTACCAGACCCTTGGACATGGTTTATCAGTAGTTCATCACGGTATTTGTCAAATCTCTCATGAACTCCGCAGAAAACCGGCATGGGAAGGCGCTGCTGTGCCAGCGCTGTGGCTCGTGGACACGGGTGTGGCTGCAGGGGCTTGCCAAGGGCGGCCATCTCCTCTTGCGGACACTTCTCCCCTCTACGTCTGAAAGAAGCCAGCTGTGGCTGATGGCAGCAGCCTTGATGGCCCCCTCTGGGAGCACTGGCCAACAGATGACAAGTTCATCTTCGAGAACGTGGGCTGCCCCAGGGACGTGGGCCACACCAAGTGTCTGGTCTACCAGACTGTGAAATCGGCTGGCATTGCCTAGAACCGCGTCTGTGACCTCAGACCGCGTTCCCCACAAACAGCGGAGGGGATGCGGTCAGCGCCACCCGCGAGTGTCCGAGCTGGCCCTCACAAGAACCGGTGTTGACCCCGGGGTGATGGCTTTGCTGCCGCTTCGCCGCCCTGAGTACCAACACACCGCACTGACCTTGCGGGGGCGGACCCTGCCTCGCGTGCATGCCTGTGCCTCGCTCCCTTTGCACGACAGCATTTCCTAACCCTCCCTTTCCCCCAGCTCAGGACCTTGGGATGCTCCCACAGACCTCTCATGCCTGCCATCCGCCGGGCTCCTGTTTCCCCGGGAGCTCCCTTGCTTCCTGCTCTGGAAGAGCCTGTGGTCGTCAGCTTTCCAGCCACCGCGACACAGGACAAACAATGCTCTCTTGCTGACAGCGGCAGGTCCACCCTTCTCTCTCATTCAAGAAGGCACACAGATGCCCGAGAGTGGCTTTTGTGTGTGGCTAACTTTACAGTACCTTACTCCTGGTAAGAGTACAGCATTTACAAGCCTTAGTATTTCAACCACTGGCCAGAAACCCTTCGGCACGCCCCGAATACGGGTGTGAGAGCCTCTGATCTAGGTTGACAAGGACCTTCCATTGTGAAGATGAACATGGCCCTTCTCTTCCCTTCAGGTCCCGAACAGGGTTACAGGCTGTAAGTGAAGAATCGAGTTCTCAGCCCCTTCAGGAGCCACCCCAGGGGAAGCTCAGCCTGGGCTGTTTTTCCAGCATCTCCTGGAAGCCCAGGGGAGGACGTGGGATAGAGTAGGAAGAGGCTTTGCCATACTACACAGGAGTTTGTAGGTTTGTTTTAGCTCGACCACTTAATGCTTCCTTTGTTCTTAGGAAAGGCTCCCTTAATGGATAATGTCATCATTTACTGAACCTGCTGGGCACGGTTCTCACAGAGTTTGGGTTCATTTGGAGTCTCTACACCAACCCAGAATGCAGCCCTCCAATCCAGATGCCTCTGTCCCTGCAGCGGTGGGGCTGCTCTAACAGAGCCACAGCAGCCCTTCCAGTAGGACTTGTTACTTCTCTTCTGAAACGACGCGCCCCAGAAGGGATCGGGTAACCAGGTTCAGGCATCCTGCCTCACCCCACCCTGCGACCCAGGAGACCTGGCATGGCGGTCCACTCCTATGTCTAGTTTCTGCTTGCTTTGTCCCCCCCATCCCCTCCCCCGCCCCTGTCTCCCCAGAGCTCACTCTCCGGGCTTCCCCACCGAGGGGCGGGCGGGCCTTGGCACAGCTTTACAATCAGCCCACTTCCTCCTCCCCAGGCAGAGCCCTACTGAGTGAGCTCCACCAGAAATGAGAGAACTCTTCCAGGCAAGTGGTCAATGGCTGTGATTATGACATTCGCAGAAAAACAACTGTGAGAATTATCCACTCAGCTCAGAGGAACAAAACTAAGTTAAGTATATGCCTACAGGGGCAAATGGCCCCTCGTAGCACAGCCAAACCTAGACAAAGCAGTTTTTAAAATTAGGCTTTGACCTGGCTGGCATACCTCAGTGGATTGAACGTGGGCTGCAAACCAAAGGGTCGCAGGTTCGATTCCCAGTCAGGGTGCATGCCTGGGTTGCGGGCCAGGTCCCCAGTGGGGGCCACATGAGAGGCAACCACACATGGATGTTTCTCTCTCTCTATCTCCCTCCCTTCTCCTCTCTAAAAATAAATAAAATTAGGCTTTGACTTTTCTTTCCTTTTTCAATTACAGAAATAGTACCCATTCATTGCAGATAAATACCAAAATGAGTATGGACTTTTTTTCAGCCCTCGTATTTCCGCCATCCAGAGACTGCCAGTGGTAATGTGGTATATATCCTTTTCTACTGTATATATGCATGTATGGTTTTTAAAAACAAATATGAGCTCATACTGTACTTTTACAAATCGCTTTTTCCACCTAACAGCAGACTGACTTCTGTCCCTAGACACTCATCTATGTACACCATTGTTTTAGTATTCTGTTGTAATTCTGTATTTATTTCAACAATCCACTGTTACATTGTCTCCAGTTTCTTATAAACAATGTGCTGTGACATGCAACCTTGTAGTTAAACCTGGATGCACATCCCTAAGTGTTTCCTCGGCACACGTTATCGGAAGTGGAATTGCAGGGTGTGCTGTGACATGCAACCTCACAGTTAAACCCGGGTGCACATCCCTAAGTGTTTCCTCGGCACACGTTATCGGAAGTGGAATTGCAGGGTGTGCTGTGACATGCAACCTCACAGTTAAACCCGGGTGCACATCCCTAAGTGTTTCCTCGGCACACGTTATCGGAAGTGGAATCGCAGTGTGCTGTACATGCAACCTCGCAGTTAAACCTGGGTGCACATCCCTAAGTGTCTCCTCGGCACACGTTACTGGAAGTGGAATTGCAGGGTGCGCACGCACTCACGCGCCTCAGCAGCGGCCGCACTGACTTACCCTCCAGTGTAAGACAGTACTCACTTCTCCGAGCCCTTCTGACACTGAGTACCTATTATTATTAGAAGAATATTTTGCAACTTAAAAGAAAAAAAGATGGCGCGCTGAAGGAGGGATAACAGTATAGTTGTTGGGATTTGCTAACGGATCAGTAAGGCCATAAGAAGGCCTCCAATGGCACTCTCTGTTCTTGCCTGTATCTTGTCAATTTTTAAAGAAAACATTCCTGATTTGGACAGATGCATGCTCATCAAGTTTGAAGATGTCCCAAACTGAAAAGGGGGACGGAGGTGGAGCATGACGATGAGAATTCCCTTAATGGCTGGGACAGTGAACTTAAGGAGTGGGCGGGATCAGCAAGGACGGGGTAAAGCCCTGTTCCAATGGGGGTGGACTAGCGGAAGACCTTGGGATGGAAGGTGAATCCAGGTTCAGTCCTAATTGTCAGGAATGTGGCTCCTTAGGACCTGAATGTAGTCGGAGGCCGTGCTGACAGATGAGCAAGGAGGTCTCATGGCAGTTCACGCCGCTTAGACCCCATTCAGAGCAGGCTGAGTTTAAGCATATCTTAGTGGGACACCGAACATGCCCACAGAAGGGCATTTAGTGAAATTTCTGCCAACCATTTATATTACAGAATGAAAGAAGGTGCTACAGATTCTTACCTGAGAACACTTAGGAGTATGTGATAGCTGTCTACTAAGTTACTTGAAGAACTTATCCAAATTACTCCAAAGCACCAAGTAAGATCACTGGGTAAAAATCATAGGATGGCGGGACTTCAAAGTACAGAGTTTACCATAAAGATTTTGTCCTTGAAATATCTATCTGAGTTACTTAATGCCTGTTAAACCCGACTTCCTCCTCTCTAAAGTTGGGCTAGTAATAGTAACTATTTACACAGGAGTATTATAAAAAAGAAATTGAAATACGCGTGTAACGTGGACAGCCCAGTGCCCAACACACAGAAACCGCGTGACGTGTTAGAACTGATTTCACTTCGTGATGACTTGCTCCTGGTGCTGAAACAGACTGCTTCCAAAGGCAATGCATGCGACCCGAGCCCGACAGCAGCCTCAGGACGCGGTGGGAGCTACTGGAGAGAGGGAGGGTCCCCCCACCCCCTCCGGGTTGCCGATCTTAAACCCGGAGCTCTTGATGGTAGTATGTGAGAAAGAAGTCAAGAGATAGAAAAGCAGATTTGAGAGATGGAGAAAAACAAGCTCCTAATAGCATGCTTTTAACGACTAGACCCAGCCATCCTTGCAAAACTCCTGAACACCTTGGTCAATAAATTCCTCTTTTTCTCTAAGTCATATTGAGTGAGTATCTGTCTCTTGTGACCCAAAGACAAATGGCCGAGCTGCCATCTTCCTGTCTTTAGGAAGGCAATAATCTACAGGAAGTTGGGGGGGGGGAAATGACCATTTCCTTTGGGCAATACCAATCAAAACAATGGCCCACATAGGACTGTAACGACAGGAAAGACCCCCAGTGAGAGCCACTCAGCCGCACCCAGTCAGCCCGCAGAACCACGAGGGTAATAGTGAATTGTTACGCACAGCCACTCCGGGTGACTGAAACACACACTGGATAATGGCGCCTCTGAGAAACTCCTAGCAAATACTATAAAAAAACCCTGCCGCCCAGGGCAAACTTCCAGTTTGTGTCTGGGCTACTCAGCAGCTCTAGCTGAGGTTCAGGGACTCAGTTAAGCTTTATAACCCTTTGTCCTCTTTTTCCTTATCAACAGTTAGGATGACAGCCCTCCTTAAATGTCAAAGAATTGCCTTTATTCCTCTTTCTCATCCAGTCCACCTCCCTCTCGTTCACCCAGTCTGGGTGTGCGCACACTCAATAGTGCTCGTAGTAATGAAGGATCCTGTTCCAATGTCAGGCCAGTCCTTTTCACCTTCTTCCAGGGAAGAATTAAACCAAGCCAACTCTTTTGTTCCTTGGAGTAGCTGTTATTTATAATGGAGTTACTGTTTAGACATTATCTATAAAATTAAAATGTATGTGCTACAGGGTTTAGGAATCCCACTGTTAAGCATTTATTCTGTGGACACTCTCAAAGGTTTATTAAGATGTCTGTAGGAGGAGCCCTGCCTGGCGTGGCTCGGTTGGTTGGGTGTCCTTCCGCAAAGCGAAAGGTTGCCGGTTCGATTCCTGGTCAGGGCACACGCCTGGGTTGCAGACCCCGTCCCCACTTGGGGCTTGTGCGAGAAGCAACTGATCGATGTTTCTCTCCCTCTCTTCCTCCCTACCTCCCCCTGTCTCTAAATAAATCAATAAAATCTTAAAAAGAAAAGATATCTGCACAAGGAAATTAACTGGAACATCTGAACAGTGGGATCTATGAAGTGGGACTAGAGAATAGACGAGCTAGATCTATGTGTTGATCTTGGAAAGAGCTCCAGGACAGATTACGAAGCGGACACAGCATTCCTACCACATTTTGTAACTCTGATTGGGCACCCTTCCCACTGTGTGCCCTGGGAACGCCGCCCCTGCCTGAGGCAGCGCAAGTACAACGGGGCTGGTATCCCACGGGGCTCTGCAAACCTGACGCCATTCCGGCATGTTAAAAATGTTTAAGCACAAACAGGTATGTAGGTATATACGCATACTTGTTTCCCCTGGGAAAGAAACTCATAAAAGCAGTGCCTTTGGAAGGGGAATAAGTTAAGGGGGTGAGAACCGTCACTTTCCATTTTGTACCGTTTTGTACACATACAGGGTCTGGCACAAATAATGTCCTCTTTTTATTACGTAAAAATCTTTTATTACAAAATCATAAGCATGTAATTCTGTAACATAACAACATCAAACTCAAAGCATACTATGTGACATTTTAGGTGAAAGGTCCAAATCACTGTCCACCTCATGCGAGACTTTCAGGTAGCCTACCAACCACACTCAAGCAGGCGTCACCTCTGCAGGAACCTGTATGTTATCTAATTAAGTACTTTTATTTGTTAGGTGTATGGCTATCTAGGGGTGGGGGAGAGGAATTCTTTATCCCTCTCTGTGCTCATTTCTCAAACCCTATTGTATGTTTTTTTTTTTAAGAAGCCACTAAGCTCTAACACACACCGAGTGTATTTTTTGAAGGCTGTCCAAGCCATCCGTTTTTCTCATGCAAAGCAGATCTGTCCGGTTGCAACACTCCCTCGTGGATGTGCTTGTTTCTGCTTGTGAAGGCAGGCCTGACATCCTTGGGTGAGCACCTATTTTTGCTCCCTGTGCGGTGCGTGGAAGGTGGGGCGGGGGTGGTGGGTGGGTGATACCTCCTGCGGGGCCGGGGAGAGTGCCGCTCGCCCCAACATCCCCGCCCCTGCCTTGGTCTCCGCCAGGTGGCCCGAGTCCTCGGCCATCCGGCTCCCGAGGCTGCTTCCTGTGTGCCAGCTCCCAGGGCTTGTTTAGAAGAAGGGGAGGTGAGTCAGCAGATCTGCCTGGTGCAAGGCAGGCCTGGCGCCAGCACGATGCCCTGCCTGCCTTCCACTGCCCAACTCCAGCAATAACTGGCAAGGTGGGGTCAGAGCCACCGCTCGGGTGCTGGAAGTGAGCTCATCTCCTTTGGCTGCCTGGAGGAGACAGAAGCCCGCCAAGGGGAGCTAGCCTGGAGGAGGGGCTGCCTCCTCACCAGCACCTGGGGGAGCCGGAGGCCACTGGCTGAAGTCTGAGGAGCCCCAAGTCTCCCATCTGACACCAGGTTCGAGCCAAGGTAGCTCCCGATATGGCCACTTGAAAGCTGGTGGGCAAGGCCTCCTTCCTGTCCATTTCTCAGCAGTACCCTCTGTTCCATGTCCTCTTCCTCTTCCTGGCTGGGGCCACACTCTCGAAAGCCAAATGCCTGGAAGCGTCAAACCACCGTGGTTCAGGTAAGTCGGGGAAGTGGAAGACTTCCTCACTGCCAGCCCTGAGTCACCATCTCTTTCCAGCATCTTCTAATGGTGGGTCAGGCTGAAGGACCTCACCTTTCAACCCTGTCCAGCTACTCAGGCCCTCTCACCTCTTCTAATGAGTCTGCTCTGTGTTCAGGTTCTTGGTGAATCACCCAAAGAACTGCCTGCAATGAAAACTCTTCCTTTCGGGTGTCCCGTGAGATCTGTTTGGCCTGGTGCTCCTGCTGACCGAAAAAAAAAAAAAAATACTGTTTTGTTCCCAATTTTCAATGGTCCCCTCACTATTTGTTGCAAAGTTGCTTTCCCTGGTTTCTTTTGCCTTGAATGTGAGCTGCCGCTTTTCAGAGACAGAAAAGCACTCTTACCGTTAAGGCAAAACCCCTAAGACGTCCAACATCAGGGTTCCCTGGCAGTGAAGAATAGCAAAGAACAGCATCATTCAACAGCGTCCCGTGCCACCTGGAGCTCCCACCTCAGAAGGAAACAGTCCCCCTGTCAAGAGACACGCACGGTGGGGTCAATGGCTTTGTGAGGAGGAAGGCAATTAATTGTCGTCAGGCACCATGCTGTAGACACTCGAAGAATTTTGATTTTGTGTATTTCTCCCAACAACCCTGAGTGGAAACCTTTTTGCCCCTTTTGGTCACAAAAGAGGGAACTGCGGCCCAGGGGCAGTCAGTGATCTGCAGGGTGACAGAGCTTGACGAGAGCCCCGACCGCCTCGCCGTGCTGGGTGCATGCTGTCACAGACTGGAGGGGTGGCCAGGCCCCGGTCGGTGAGTTAGACAGAGGGACCAGATGGACCCAACCTGCCACCTCCGCAGGTGCATGAGGAGTGGGGCCCAGCCTTCTGGTTCGCTCCGAGTGGGGACTCTGTGCCAGCACAGCACAGAAAGTCTCTGCCTGCAGCAAATATCAACCCAACCCTGACCCGAATTTCCACGAAGGTCTACCAAATAGGATCGAAAGACACGCTGAGGAAGCTGCCAAGCCCCTTCCCGAAGCTCCCAAATTCAGGGCCTTTAAACCAAAGGCCCAGTTCACTTTCCCTCCCAGTGCTGACAGACCTAATTGGGAGTCCACCGTCCTTTGGGGCTATGTGGCTCTGGTCCCAGAGCCTTCCTCGACGCATGACAATATGGCTGCAGGACTGCACAGGGGCTCCTGTCCCCCTGAAACACCTCCCTTTGGACAATGACAGCAACAGCTGTAGCCATTTGGAAAAGCACTTTGCAGAGTTGGCTTTTGGCCCCTTGGTTCCATGACAAGGCTAGAACGGAGTCTTCTGGGCCCCGGCTCTGGCCAAGTTACTTATCAAAGTCAATTTTCTAATAGAGCCAACTTTTAATTATTCATAGACTAATGGTTCAGTGTGTACATCCTCTTCCTTCTCCTCTCTTTCTCTCCCCACTCTTTGCAAACCACCTTTGGGCTCTCCTGTTAGTACACTCACCATGTCGGTGCACTCCCATGTTGGTGCACTCCCATGTCGGTACACTACCATGTTAGTACACTCACCATGTTAGTACACTCCCATGTCAGTACTCTTGCCATGTGAGTACACTCCCACATCGGTGCACTCCCACGTCGGTGCACTCCCACGTCGGTGCACTCACCTTGTCGGAGCACTCCCACATCGGTGCACTCCCACGTCGGTGCACTCCCATGTCGGTGCACTCACCATGTCGGTGCACTCACCATGTCGGTGCTCTCCCACGTCGGTGCACTCCCACGTCGGTGCACTCACCATGTCGGTGCACTCCCACGTCGGTGCACTCCCACGTTGGTGCACTCGCCATGTCGGTGCACTTACCATGTCGGTGCACTCCCACGTCAGTGCACTCTCACGTCGGTGCACTCCCACGTCGGTGCACTCCCACGTTGGTGCACTCACCATGTCGGTGCACTCCCACGTCGGTGCACTTGCCATGTCGGTGCACTCCCATGTCAGTACACTCCCATGTTAGTACACTCGCCATGTTAGTATACTGGACAGAGTAGGGAAGGTAGGGGACCTGAGGTTAATCAATGTTAGGGCCTGTTAGGGATCACAGTAAAGGGTTTAAGAAGCAGCTTGGGCAGAAGTTCAAGTATTCTTGCTAATCTTAGTCCCATTTATCATGAACAACAGACAACTGCCTGGAGTTCTTTGAGCCCCTCAGCTGAGTCTTGACAGGAGAAGCCACAGAAGGAACTGAAATCCACACACCCGGAGCCAGGCCCCAGGCCGAGACTGGCAGCCGGGTTGGAAGGCAGCGCTTCCCGTGCCGCCCCGTCCCGCGGGCCCAGGCTGTGTGGGTGCTCTCACCCAGATGGTCCGAGGAACCGTCCTTCGTGGTGAGTGGGAGGAAGGGGGTTTTGAGGGAAATGAAACACTCAGAGTTTTGGTTTTTCGAGTGGTGGAGTTTCATATTCCTAAATCAAATAAATCAGCAAATGAAATATGACAATGAACTTTAAAAAATCTAATTCACATACTGTAAGCAGTTGTCACCTCTTTCTAGCAAACAAAAGGGTGTTTAAGGCTTAGGATGGGTTAGATTCCAAAACAGATGATATCATAACTTCTCATGTTATTAATAATAAATGCTAATTTATATTGCTGCATAAGTGCCTGAGGCTGTGTTAATTTATATACATACGACAAGCTTATTTAACCTTACAATTCTGAGAGAGAACTGTTATTCCAGTGTGCAGAAAATGAGGCTTAGAGAGAGGTCAGGTCACTGCTCCAGGCTGCTCAGCACGAAGGGGCAGCACAGGTTGTCTCACCCAGTCGGCAAGACCCCAAGGCTCCGGGTCTACCAGCTGTCTCCCCTTTTCTCCCCTGTGGTCCACGCCGAATGTTCTAGCCTCTTCTCTTGACCAAAAGTACAACCACCACGACAAGCCCCAGCAATGCAGTTGGGGGCCCCCAGGTCCTCCCTGTCCTGCCTTGAGGCCCCTTGAGGGTTCTTCTACTCTGCTAGACCTTCCATCCCATTTAGCAGTGAGCCGTGCAAATCGTGTGGTTCTTTGTACTTTTCAGCTGGTAGGTCTTGTCTTGTTAACTTCTTCTGTGTATGTGTTATCTCCCTAGAGTAAGATTCATGGGAAGGGATGGCGTCATGCTTCAGGCATACTGCAATTCGTCATTGCCACTAGCGTGACGCTGGGCACAGAGGAAGCCCAGAGGAGAAACCGTGTGGAGGATACAACTAGTGAATCTCTTACGGTGCTTAGCACAGCACTAGGCATACAGCAGACACTCGCCAGCGTTGTTGTTGATTGCGTTTCTGACTACCTGGAAGAAAGAAAGGGCAAGTCCCACAGCACCGAGAATCTACTCTGGTTTACGGATGTTTCCTGAGCTAACCTTTGCAGGGATTCTGTGGTGCAGATGTCGTCCCCACTTCTCACACAGCTGGTGAGTGGAGAGGCTGGAGTTTCTGTGCAGGGCCTTGGGAGACCACGGGCTCCTGAGGATGTTGGCCTGGGACAACTAAATATTGTTCTTGGGGAAACCCAGGAGGCAGTCACTCGGTGGGCAAGAAAGGTATGGAGTCAGACAGCCCAGGGCCTGGGAATGACTGAGAGTTAGGACTGGTGTCTTGGCCAGCTGCCCCCAGGACCAGCCTGGTGGAGATTCTGCCCCTGATCTTGGCCCTAGTTCTGATCCCAGGCTTTGTTACACCTTTGTCTCTGGGCAAATGGTCACAACACTCCAACCCATTCCTTTCCCATTGTTCCTGGACCGGAGCTGCTTCCAGTTGGGTAAATATGCATCACTCCCTAGGAATCTGTGGGAATGGGGTGGGGGGCCAGATAAGAGACAGCGGGATTAAGAGATTTAACAAAGAAAGCATTCCTTGACATGGGACAATGCCCAGCAGGCTGGTTTTAAACCATCTGTGGAATGGGATTTGAATAGCCTGGGAACAAGAGAGTTTAGATGCACCTAAACCTCCACAAACTGTCCCCACTGCTGGTCCGCCTGTCTTGCAGGAGACGGGGACTTCTCTGGGGTTGCCAGTCCGTCCTGCCAGGTCTCTGCCTGCAGACTTTGGATCCTGCCTGCTCCCACTGCAACTCTCTAGGGAGGAGACTGATGAGCGAGACAGACTTCTACAGGAGGCAGGGCGGGCCACCCACCTTGCCTCACGTCACGCCCTGGCCCACTGGGCCCCAGCTTGCTTGTTCTCGTGCACAGGTGGCTTCTGTCCTGCCGAGGAGAGACTGGTGTTGTCTTTGTCCGAGCTGCAGGAGAGGGACCTGGGCTCTGTGCCTGGGACCTGAGCTCCCTGGCTCACCAGTGCCTGCATATCGTGGGTGCTCCATAAATACTGAATGAATGATTTAATGACATTTCAGGTTTGTCTATTAACCTGTCCCCCTCTGCAGAGCTGTGGCCGGTCCGCGATTGTGTGAGGACTGCAGGCCAGTGGAGGATGGGGGAGGGGACTCAGCAGTTCTCAGAAGGAGGATGGGGATTGGCTCTCTCAGTCTCCCTTCCTTCCAGTGAAGATCCAGCCTCTGCCTGCCTCCTCGGTCCCCTTCTTAAGCCCCTTTAATGACTCCCTGTAGCACCAAGGCCTTCCAGACCCTTCCCTGGCCTAACCCTCCAAGCGCCGTTCTGCTCACGCCGCACACTCCTTACCCCCCCGCCACCCCACTGCCTTTGGGGCAATGCTTTCAGTGCATGCTGATCCCTCTGCCTCCGCCGCCCTTTCTCTCCCTCTGCCCTCTGCTCTTCGTTTGACAAACTTCTCACTTTGGATTGCACAAGCATCACCTCCTCTGAGAAGCCATCTAGGGATGCCTCCGGGCAGGCTTCCAGGTGACCCCTCCTTTAGTCCCTTGGTCCCTCTGCTGTGTACGTAGCACCTGCAGCTGTGCTGTGTTTGACTTACCTGGCTTTCTCCCTTCCCTCCTGGGAGGTCTTTGAGAGAAGCATGGTATCTTTCATCCCCACCATCCTGATGCCTGCCACAGAGCAGAAGCTCAAGGAATGTGGTTGAACAGATACTATTTATTTATACTTTTAGGCACTTTGCAAATAGTAAGTCATTTCGCCCTGTTGACAACCCTATGAGGTGGGTTACTGAGATGTTTGTTACTTTTAAGGTATTTGTTATTATAATCACCATGACCATCCACTGGTAGGCGAGGAAATGAAAGCGCAAGCGAGCGTGCCCAGCCAGCCACCTGGCCGACCTCCTCCTGCCCCCGAACCTCGGCCCTCTTCCCCTCTCATGCCAGGCTCCTTCTCGCCTTCTCAGGAATGCTCCCTCTCTTTACAGTCTTTACAAGTATCTCCAGACCCAGTCATGCTTTTCTATGACACTTCCTTTGAGCTTTAACTCCAATCACCCGCCCTTGACCTCCCACAGCAGGAAAATCCTCACGTGACACATTCTTTGATTTCTCACCCACTATGCCTTAACATCGCGATCTTTCCTACGTGAAGGCTGCTTGCCGTGTGCTCCTCCAGGTGAGGGCCTGCGTCTTCCCTCCCTTGTCCCCAGCAGACGGTTAGGGGCATGGGAGATGCTCAGTACTTATTGGAACTCTGGACAACAAAACACCTAGAAGTTCTGTAGCATCTTTAGAGGTGACTGTTGCTCTTTGCCATTATCCTAGTGGTGACATCGGCTGCCCCTCCCACTGCTGCGTGTGTGTTTGTGTGGCTCTGAGGGGCCTGGGCCATTTGGATGTAATGTGAGTTCTCTGTGCGCAGATCAGCCCTTATTTACAGGTCTCTGAGGAACGAGACTCTTCTTTCGAGATAAATAAAATATAAAGCGGTGCCCAGGAGTGAGGCCCGTGGACAAGCTGGGGAATGGGGTCGTGCATGCCACCTCGTCTTTCTGGGGACATCCTGTGACCACCGGGCAACTCCCCCGGACCCCTGTGCCACCCAGTTTGAATGAGTCCACTGGCAGACCTCAGGCCAAGAGCTGAGAGATCACTCACTATGTACAAGACTGGGCGAGTCATTCTGCTCTAGGTTTCAGTTTTCTTACCTGAAAAGTGGAATGATTTGTAGCCTACCCACCTCATGGGGGGTTGCTGTGTGGATTAAATGAGAAAAGTATGTGAGCCTACTCTGTGGGCCACAGTCGTTATACTCACTCATTCATTCACTCAATATTTATTGAGAACTCACTATGCACCACACATGAAGTTTATAGCTAATGGGGATACAATGGAGGGAGTTGTACCAAGAGATGTAGTTTCTGCTCTCATGAAGCCTGCAGCCTAGTGGGGACAATGACTTATTCGGGCAGTCACACTACCGAACAAGCTCTCAATGAGCTATGAAGAAAGGAACAGGGTTCCATGAGACAGCGACAGGGGAACGGATCCCTTGATACATTTCGTTGCTGTTGTCCCGTAGGCAGTGGTTCTCAGATTTCTGAATTGCTAGAGTAACCTGGGAAGCTCAATTAATAGGGTCCCTGGGCTACATCCCAGTGTGATTCAGTAGGGCAAGGATCCTTCCAGAAATTTACTTTTACCTGTTCTCTACCTCGCTCCTCTAAATGATTCTCATGCAAATGGCCTTTGGCCAAATTTAAGGAAGACTTACCTGAGATCAGGGTGGGCCCTTAATCGGAGACTCCTGCGCAAAGAGGTCTGGGGCAGCATCTGTGCGCCTAAGCTGATTCCACTCCAGGCCAGCACTGAGCGGGGAGATTTTCCTCTTAGCCTGAGCTAGTTTCAGTTGGGTTTCTGTCACTTAAAAATGCCACATCCTGACTAATTTCGGTCCCTTCTCATCTCTGCTAGCTCCTCTCATGATCTCTGCTGGCTGCGTGGCGAATGCAGGATCTGCAGGGGCGAAGCCATGACTTTCTCAGTGTCGGAAACACTGAGCATCATCACCAGTCTAAGCCTCCCCACTTACAGCTCCTCACGCTCAACCACAGGCGTTCTGTGAGCACCTGTGATGCGCACGATGCACACAACACGAGCGTCAGCAACCATTCCTGACCGAACAAGACGGCTGCTCGTGCCTGGGACTAAAGACAAATAACGTTGGCTGGGTAATCACGCCAGCGTCCACAAACCAGACAGAGTGGGGGTTGGGTGTTTGGGTTCTGCAGCCAGATTATCTGGACTTGAACCCTGGCTCTGCTGCTGGCTCTGGGACAGTGGACCGTCACGTCCCTTCTCAGAGACTTAGTTTTTTCATCTGTAACACGAGTATAACGAACAGACTCACTTCGTAGGGTTGTCGTGAGGATTAAATGTAGTGCTGTATGTAAAGAACTTACGAGAGTCTGGTACACAATCAGGGCTCAATAAGTATTAGCTATCAGGATGTGGATTTAAATATTTACAATGCATTCCCTACATTGGGTTTCTCCAGCCTATTGATCTTCTGCCCCCATTGGGAACTCCTGTTTGTGACTGCACATCCCTTTTCCCCTTCTAATGAATCCTGTTTTCATTTTCTTCATCCAAATCTATTTACTCCCGTCCCCGAGAACTTAGGGTCTTTACCTCCCCCCTTTTCTGCCAGTTCAGTGCCCCCTCCTTTTCCTGGCCTCCTGAGTCAACTCAAAGCCCCACTTTGAGCCTCTCTCACCGCGCTGTCTCCGCCAAGGTCCAACACCACAGAGGTGCTCCAGGGGCACCCACACCTGCGCCCCACATCGGCCATCACGACCACCAACACTACATGCCAGTTAATTACATCACTCATTCGGTTCTTACTCAGTCCCCTGAACCTGGGTCCCTCGCTTGTACATTGAGGGTAATAATAATACATGCTTAATTGGATTGCTGTAAAAACTGAAGGTGGTGATATATGCAAAGTTCAGGTTAATGCTCTAATAGCATTTACTGTTGTAGTTATTGTTATTATCTACATCTGTAGAGAACATAAAACAGAGGAGAGAGGTCTACATTTTCACACACACGCATGCACACACATACACACACACAGACACCCTGTTTCATTTGCAGACTCTGGAAGGTGAGGTCATACTCAGCCAAGCTGACCACAGACCACCAGGCCCGGTTTGGGCTGCTGAGGGTCTCGCTCGAGTGCCTGCTTTGGGGAGAAGAGCCCTGAACCAGTGGCCACCATTTTGCCCCATAACTCTCCTCTCTCTCTCTTTCCCTCTCCCTCATAAAATACAAAGAACGTTAAATTTACCGTCTTAGCCATTTTAAAGTGTAAACCCAGTTGCATCAATTTCATTCCCATTGTTGCACCATCAATCTCCAGGACTCTTTTCATCTTGCAAAACCAAAACTGTGTGCGTTAAACAACAGCTCTTTATTCTTCTTCCGCCCCCGGCAACCACCGTTCTACTTTCCATCTCTATGAACATGACTAACGCAGGCAAAGGGGAGCATCCATGTTTGCCCTTTTGTGACTCGCTTATTTGCTTAACATAAAGTCCTCAAGTTGCATCCATTTGAGTAGCATGTGTCAGAATGCCCTTACTTTTTTTTTTAAAAAGATTTTATTTATTTATTTTCAGAGAAAGGAGAAGGGAGGGAGAAAGAGCAATGTATGGTTGCCTCTCACATGGCCCTCATCGGGTACCTGGCCCGCAACCCAGGCATGTGCCCCGACTGGGAATCAAACCAGGACCCTCTGGTTCCCAGCCGGCGCTCAATCCACTGAGCTACACCAGCCAGGCAGAACGCCCTTACTTTTTAAGGCCGAATAATATCCCACAGCATGTACACACCACATTTTGTTTATCCATCCGTTTGCACACGGACGCCTGGGTTGCCTCCACCTTTTGGCCACCGTGGCCGATGCTGGTGTGACCATGGGAAACGACGCCGCAGGGGAGGGGCTGGTCCCGCCCTGCCCCAAAGCGGATGTAACACAGGGATGTAACCTGGTAACCAGGGTGGACTGGAATGTGCGTGCGTGATCAATGTCAGTGGGGAAGCAGACACTGTTGACTGAGCATGTGCACTGTGCGGTCATCACGTTCAAAACGCCTAAGCGAGTAGAGCAGCAAATCTGCATCAGATTTTGCGTTAAACTTGAACACACCTCCATGGAAACTATTTGGATGATTCAGAATGCCTTCGGGGATGCTGCAATGAGTGTGGCGTAGGTAAAAGTGTGGCACAAATGCTTCAGAGATGGTCGACAATCTGTTGAAAGTGACCCACGTTCCGGAAGGCCTGCAACGAGCACAGCACCTCAGAATGTTGAACTTGTACGGGCTGCAATCAACAAAGACTTCTGGCTTTTCCCAAAAATAAATCACCTTGGAAAGGGAAGAGATTTCAGACCGTCGATGAGATTCAGGAAAATACGACGGGGCAGCTAATGGCAATCCCAACAAAGGATTTTGCAGAGCGTTTTGAACAGTGGAAGAGACGCTGGGAGAACTGGGTGAGGTCCCAAGGTGCCTACTCTGAAGGGGAATGAGGTGTCATTGTCCTATGTGCAATGTTTCTTGTATCTTGTTCAAGAAATGTCTCTGTTTTTCATAGTACAGGGCTGGATGCTTCTGGAGAGACCTGGTGTATCTTACGAAGGGATCATTTCAATATCGTAACTCTCTTCTAACTCTAGCCCAAGCCAAGTGTCTCTGACCAAGGACAAGCTTCAGGAACAGATTTTCCAAACACCGCCCCAGAGGAGCGGGCCGAGTATTGACAGAGGGAACACAGGCCCATACCTGGGCCCTTAACTCCTTTACTCAACTGAATTACCCTCAACATTCATGCTTGCATAGCAGGTGAGTAAACAGACTCAGAACAGCCAAGCAGCCTGCCCAAGGGCACTCAGCTGGAAAACTGGTATTTGGAGGGGCCCCGACCACGTGATGTGGGAGAACTGCCGTGTGTCAGCATCCACATTGCGCTCCCTGAGTCCGAGGTGGGAACACTCCCTCTCCGATTCTATCACTGCAGCAACACAGCCCTGGGGTTCTACCCACCTGATCCCGCCCTCTACCACCACCCCCCTCCAGCTGCTCAGGGGCCCGCTGGGCTGAATGAATGGGAAACAAAGCCGACTGCCCAGGTGCACCTGTTGTGGCATTGGGCGCTGTTTACGATAACAATCAAACGTGCAGTCCCAAGCAGTCTTGGATTTACAAGAGTTTCCTTCCACTCCAAAAGCTCAGAATGAGTGAGGGGCAAGTGCAGGCGGGCTTGGGTCCCTTGTAGGGCCTGTGGGCAGAAAGGACTGTGACAAGATGATGCACTGTGCTCAGCCCTCCCCTGACCTTTGTGTAAACAGCGGCAGCTTGGCAGCTTCGTGACCTCTCCCCTGCAGTGGCTGGGTGGGGCTGTGTCTGGAACAGAGGGAGAAGGGGGAGGTAAGGTAGGGTAAGACTGAGGGGGGAGCCCAGCCAGAGAGACCTGGTCCTGCCTGCCCCAGGCTTCTGGAGCCAGCCGGCCTGCTTCACTGGAAGTCTTTGTCCCAGACACAGGGACCGCAACTGCCTTGAGGGATTACAGGTCAATCACGGTGCAACCCTAGCAGATAAAGGTGAACTCACAGCCACAGGTTAGCGATGCTTGACTGTCCCTGTACCTGTTAGGCTTTGGACTTATTTCAGAAGTGACTGTCATTACCCCCAAACTTAAGAATAGAACTGCCATAAAACCCAGCAATCCCACCATTCCACTCTGGGTATTTATTAAAATAAACAAATTCACCACCTTGAAAAGACAGCCATACTCCTATGTTCATCACAGCATTATTTACAACAGCCGAGATACGGAAACAACTCAGGTGCCCATCAACAGAGGAATAGAGAAGATGGATACATGATGGAGTATTACTCTGCAATGAAAAAGGGCAGACTCTTGCCTTTTGTGACAACACAGATGGATCTAGACGGCATTCTGCTGAGTGAAATAAGTCAGAGAAAGACAAACACCGTCACTTGTGTGTGGAATCTGAAATGAAACAAACAAGCGGGTACACAAAAGAGAAACGGACCCACAGACACAGTGCACACTGATGGTTACCGAGGGGAGAGGGTTGGCAGATACATGGATAAAATAAAATAAAATGCTGACTAATTTTATAAACACATAATGACTATTTAAAAAATGAGGAAGAAATAACCATCCAATTGCAACCTGGTCATGGAGGGGCCAGAGGTCAACCCAATGAGAACTATGTCCTTGAAGATGACTGGGGGAGGGGCCAAGGGGTGTGGGCAACAGCATTGCGGAGCAGGGACAGTGAAGGGCGGGCCTGGGGCTTTAATGGGAGGCAGCCCAGGAGACTGTGGGCGCTGAAGGACCCTCGAGTGGTAGCGTCCACAGCTGACTTGGCTTCCACAAAACTGTGCAGATATTGCGACCCGCAAGCTTGCAAACGAGATGGGGGAGGTGCAGAACTAGGTTGGGGATGCAGACGAGTTCACTGTGAGCTTCTTCTGCACAAGGGAAACGACAGCATGGAAGGTGTGAGGAAGGGACTGGCTGTCGCTTTGATTTATCTGTAAAATACCTATTAAAATCTACCTTGCGCTTATGGGAATTTTTAAAATCAAACTCGCTGGGGTGACATTGGCTAACAGGGCCATGTAGGTTTCGAGTGTGCATCACTGTGATACGTGGTCCGCACGGCGCGCTGCGTGCCCACCGCCCGCAGTCAGCACCTTCCGTGGCCGCGTGTTTCCCCTCCATTGCCCGCCACCCTCGTCCCTCTGGGGACCGCCACACTGGTGGCCGTCTGTTTCTCTGAGTGCCAGTTTTCTATCCCACGCAGCAGTGAGTTTTTATTGAGCTATAATTGACATACAACATTATACAGGCATTTTTAAGTGCGTGCAACCCTGAAGGATGTACACATTTAAAAAATCATTATATTGAGATACTGTATGCGTGTGTGTGATTTATTTCACTTAGCATAATGCACTCTAGGTCCATCTATACTATTGGAAATTGGAAGATTTCATTTTGTTTTATTGCTGAGGATGTGTCCATTGTTTACATGTACCACGTCTTTATCCATACATGTATGTGTATGTATATTCGGCTGAAAGCTCAGACTCTAGCCTAGAGAGCTCGGGTTCAAGTACATCTTCACACTTACAGTGTGGGCTTATGCCAGGGGCTTACCCGCCCCCACCCCCTGCATTTCTCAACATCTAGTCTGGATGATGGTCCTCATCACACAGTGCTGGATACACTTGGGGCATGTGCTACTCAGTCCAGCAGGAGCACTCGGTGAAAGGTGGCTATTATTAATGAATTTTAAACCAGAGCTAATAAAAAGGCGGTGGCACCTAATCTGTGCAAGGCCCTGGGCCACATTATATATGTGACTTCATAACACTTAATCCTATGACGAGCCACCATAGGTTACAAACAAGGGAAGGGCGGGCTCAGCATCCCAGGGGAGGGCTGGCCCTGCCACCTCCCCAGCGCAAGGGGAACGGCTGGGAACAGTGGCCGAGCACACGTCCCTCTGAGGCGGTTTAGAGTCTACACTTGCTTGAGGTAGTATAACAAGATCCATAGTTTAGAATCCATCATTCCCAGGTGGTTTAACAGACTGCAATGGGGTGGCTTTGTGAGGCCCAGTGCCCGCCTCCATCTTGCTTACAGAACGGCACCGAGGTGCCAGGTGCCCCATCTCCCAGACACGGGTTTTCTGTTTTTGTTTTTTACCTCTGAGCATGCCCAGCACCCCAGGGAGGTCTATGGGAGGCACTCACACCAGGGACGAATGTGCACAGGAAGGAGGCGGAGGCAGGGGTGTGCAGCGAGAAAGAAAAAGGCACCAAAGTGTCCTCACACAGGCGTGGGTGGCTTTACATTCAGTTCCTTTTTTAGAGTTGGTGACTCTAGAGTCTCTCAGTCCTGGAAAGCACTTAGGGGCCGACTGCTCCAGCCACCGTTTTACTGATGGCTAAGAAAAGGAAGGTGTCTTGCCCGGTGTTACGCCACTGGCAGGGGACAAAGTCCAGAACGAAAGCTTGGTGCCCGGGCTCCCGGTGCAGTTATTTCTGCCTCCTCTTAGGGCTTCCAAATTGCTCATTTCACAGCCCCTCCTGGCAAGACTTTGTCCTGGGCCCTGGAGCTGGAGGCCCTTCGAACAGCAGCCAGCACTTCAGGGAGCAGCAGCAGGAGCAGGCGCACCGGGGAGGCTGGGGGATGGGCCCCACTGCAAGTCCTTTTCAGCCACTTCAATGGCACCAAATGGAACCAGAGTATTAACATGTTGAGTGTGCCTCAGTGCTGTCTAAACCAGCCCTGAATACTAACCAGGGAGCTTCAATCGAGCTAAAAATAACTGGCTAATCACCACCAGGAAGAATTAACGAGGACTCAGAAGAAAGGAAAATGTCTTAATATTTCATCTCTCTGCAGCTGGGCTCCAGCTGGGGCCAGTCTCCTCCTGGCTGCCACAGGGCAGGTGATGAGACAGGCCACTGCTGGGTGCAGCGGGGGCCGTCCCGGCCCGTGGGAGGGCACACAGGGCAGGGTTACTTGGGGTGAGCTGGAGCACAAGGAACACGGGAGAGATGCGACGCGACAGGGGGCAGGTTTCGAAGAATAAAAACACTCATCACAGCTCACACCCCTTCCCCTTTGAGAGAGTAAAATCCTGAATTAAAGGGGAACGTCATTTCATTCTGTTCTGCGACCGCTCTGATAGTCTTGCCTTCCCTAACGCGCAGGTGTGAGCTCTGAGGGCACTGCTGGGGTCCAGGGGAACCGCACTGGAGTCAGGTCTTCCTGGCAGTGACCCTCTCTGGACAAGGACCGAGGTGAACCCACCATAGACTGAACACTGTCACGGAGCCAAGCACGTGAATAAAACCATCATGGGCACGGCTAGCATGCTTCCTGCAGCTAGCCTGAGAGAGTAGGCAAAGGGAACGATTATTGCAACTTGGAAGAGCTGAGCTGAATTCAAGAGAAATAAAAGGAGGAATGTTTTGTAAGGGACCAGGTAACGCCCTAAGGGTTTACTTCCTTCCAAAGGTTTAATGCATGTAAATAAATAAACATAAATGGTATTTGAGCTAATAGTGCATATCCAATCACCAAGAAATGATCATATATAAGAACTGAATTGATTTATTCAGATTATTAATGAATTCGATTAGTCTAGGACATAAATACAATCTTGAAGAGGGATGTAAAGCTGCTTGGATGGGCCCTGGCTGGGTAGCTCAGTTGGGCAGAGCGTCATCCCCATACACCAAAGTTGCAAGTTCTATCCCCTGTCAGGGCACATGTGAGAATCAACTGAGTGCATAAACAACAATTCGATGTTCCTCTCTCATTCTTTCTCTCTAAAACCAGTAAGTAAAAAATTTTCAAAAGCTGCTTGGACAAAGGACAATGATAAAGAGTAATGGATTCTAGAAGAGACAGTGTCTTGAAGAGTACACAGGGGTTAACTTCTACCCCTATTTAAAATCACATAATTTGAGAACCAAATGGGATCTTGAAAAACATCAAAGAAAAATATGGCAGAATGGAAGAGTCTTGACTGAGACTCAGGACACCTGGGGACAAGTCCCAGCTCTACTAACTCGCTCTGGGAACTTAGGCCAGTCACTCACCCTCTCTGGGCTCCAGATGGACCAACTGTGCTTTACTATCCCTACAATTGCCAACATTCTCTCCATCTAGTGCAATCTCCTAACACCTGGATCAAACACGAAAACACATCACCTATGTTGTCGACAGCGTATTGACGGGCTTGTAAATAAGAGAGAAGAAAGCAGTAACTTATAGACTTCTATTTCTCAAACAAGGTACAAGCACCCCTGGGAGGGCTCAGCAGGGCCTCAGGGCACAAGGGGCCACAGGACAGACACGGAATATCCTCTCGGAATGTCAGTTATATTTGCTAGTATACGGTTTAAAATATATTTACATGGTATCAAAAATAAATCTATTATGGGGAAGAATCTAATATTCTAGTAAGTTTTTAAAATATAACACAAAATTTCAAAAAAATTTTGAGCATGGGGAGATCTGTTTGGAACTACGCCCAAAGATGGAGAGAGAGAGAGAGAGAGAGAGAGAGAGAGAGAGAGAGAGATGATAGAGAGAGAGGGAACATGTGCGTGTGTGCAAGGCGCAATAGCTCTGAGCAGAGAGAAACCCATGAATATGTATGTATTGGGAAATGGCACTCAGCCGACAACAGAATTAATCCAGCAGAGAGAAAAGGCACGAAGATGACGTACAAGTAAACAGCTGGTGAGAGAAACTGACAAAGAGCCAACGGATACGGAATTGGATGAGAATTCACACCGAGCCAGAGCAGCAGCAAAGGCCAGGCCAAAGGAACGTGGGTGGTCCCCATCAGGGGTGGTTTGACTTTTGTCTCCACAGTGGCCCCCTCGGGCATCACCTTTGTCCTGGGTTTAACCTCCGAGTTAAGCTGCTGTGGAAGGCCGTTCTCAGAAAGAGGAAGCAGTGAGGGGCTGAGGGGCTGAGGAAAGGTGGGCAGAGGGGTTGCTGTCCTGGATCCACTTTCTTTTAATGCCAGAGCCAAGTCTTCCTCTGTCCCCCAAGCCCCCAAATCGCCACCCTCACCATGTCTCCTCTGAGACATCGGAGGCCACCCACTTCCCACCCCATCGACATATTTCTCCACACCTGCATCCCATTTCCTCTGGCCTAGGCTGAGCGGTGCCCCCTGCTGTCAAAGCCAAGGGCTCCCAGGCCCATCACCTTGCACTTCCTGTCACTGGGACACTGCCCGCCAATCCCTCCTCCTCTCTCAATCTTGCCCTTTCTCCTTGTTTCGCCCCACCCCTCAGCCTATAAACATAACCAGGATTCTTCCCCTAGAACACAAACTTCCTCTCCCCATCCTCAGATCTTCTCTCTCTCCCTGCCCCCTCATCTGAGTTTCTGGCTGCACTGGCCCGTCACTTCCTCAGGTCCCGTTCGCTCCCAAACCCACTGCAACCAGCAGCAGGCAGACAAGACAGGTGTCCAGGGTACCCGGAGCAAAGGTGTTGTGAAGAAAAAATAAAGAAAAAAAGCACATGTATGTATATATGTATGTACGCCCATTAAGTATATGTTTAAATTGATAGCTTGGGAAAATTAAAAATTCTGTTGGCCTTTATTACAAGCATAAACGGGCATTGATTTTATTTTGATACGTACACGGGGAAGACAAGAGTCCTTTCCGCGCTTGCAGCCTCTAAAGGTCTTCCTCTCGCCCTGGCACTCAGAACCTCACCCCGGATCAGCCACAGGCACGGCTCCCTCTCCGCAGGGACCTGGGCCAGAAACTGCGGTGGGATCACCCCAGACTGTGTCTCACTTACTTCCCACTGCTAGAGGGAAAGAGCCACCAAGGAGTGATGACTTTTTTTGTTTTTAACTACTCATGCTTTGACTCTGTCACTTCCCATCTATCCTCACCACCCCTGACCCGGCCCACGCCTGCATCATTTCTGGACTGGGGTACCGCAAATGCCCCCTGGTGATGCTCCCTGACCCCCAGTCTGACCCCCGGACGCGGGGCCGTCCTCCACTCCACAAGTAACTAACATCATGTGATGAGTGCCCCATCTTGTACAGAAGAGAGTCCAAGCCCTTAGCCTGGCTTAGAGGGCTTCTAGAACTTTCTCTTAGTACTTCATCAGACTCATCTCTGGCAACATCCTGCGTAGCAATTCTGGACTGCTCCTCGGTGGCTCCTCTCATAAGCCACACCATTTCCTGTCTCTGTGCCCTGTTTGCGTTACTACCTCTTTCTGGAATTTTCTTCCCGTCTTTCTTCACCTGGCATCACTTTCTCCTGGAAACCTTCCCTTAGCTCCCAGGAGAGGCGCCCACCCTGGCTTGAGTCTCAAGGTCGGTGACATCTCTTACAACTCACCTATTGCGCCCAAAGTACAGGTTTATATGTGTCTTCCCAGACAAACCCTAATACCCTTCTCATCTTGGTAACCTCAGCCCTCAGTCCAGGGCCTTAGATGCAGTAGGTGGGGTCATATATGTAGTTTTTAAAATACATAGTGGTTAATAACTTTTGAGATAAATGTAAGTTCAGTTAAAGAGGGATTCAGGTAAATCTCTTCGGCGAGCTGGCAGACTGGGTCCGAGAAGGGAGGGCTCAGGGACTGGGTGTGTGGGAGGGTGATTTGGGGCCCAGAGACTTGGTGGGCAAGGAAGGCTTACTGAGTGGTGTGAATGGCAAGTGAGGGCATGTGTGTGCGTGTACATGCTTCAGAGAGAAAGAGAGAGGAAAAGATTTTTAATAGTAAAAGAAAAAGTAAATGGAGAAAAGGGTGGTAAAAAAAAAAAAAAAGGGAACAAGGAGACAGCCTGAAAGGAGTGAGAAATGGGAAGGAAGACACAGGCTGGAACTTTCTAGAGTCACAGAAGGCAAACAGTTACTGATGGAGAAACACCAGGGGTGGCTCCCACCTGTGCCATGGCTCAGGACTGCAGCTGGGAGATAGCCGGGATTTATAAACTCTGGAGATTTTGTTTTCCTTTCTTGAGTTTGGGGTTACCTCTTCCTGACCCCTGGGCCCTTTTGGACACAGAGTCTTTTATTGCCTTGACAGAGATGTTCTTTAAAGCGTCTTTTGGCTCAGGGAACGAAGGCTCCTAGTTAATCTGTAAGGTGCTCCCCCCCACCCCCAGAGAAATCAGCCTTGGCAGCCAGAGCACTGTCCAGGGCTGGACAGTGTCCGTCACGTTCAGAAATCCACCGGCTAAAGAGCCTTCCTTTTTCTCCATGGCATCTTCGGGGCTGAAACAGGAAAACCCCAACGACAGGAGGAACACGGAGCTTTGCCCCGGCACTTCGGTCGAAGCTCGTGTAAGGAGAGAATCTCTTCATGTTCCTCTTCAGCTGCTGGGAGGCAGGCGGGGGAAAAACCCCGAACATTTAAGAAGCAAGTGATCTGGATTCATTTCTCTGTCCTTCTGAACCTGGCCCAGGTCTGTGGCTGGTCTGCGGGGCCAGGCCCCTGGCCTGCCTGTGGAGCCAGGTGGGGATGGAGGCTGGGGCACTGGGGAGCCCCAGCAGCCTGAGCCAGCTCCGCGCGGCTCACACTGGCTCCTCTGCATGCTTGTGAGCACCTACTCTGTACAGGCTCATGCTGGGTACCGGAATACACACACGTGTGTGAGACTCGTCCCAGGATGGCGGAGGAGACGGGTAGCAGTTCCTGCGCAGAGCTGGAAGTGTCTCGTGTAGAGGACACCCAGGATGCTGCGGCACCTGGGCGCAGCTCCGGTTCCAGCTTTCACAACGAGTGACAGAGGCTGCAGGCCCCGGGGGACATGCGTGGCCACGGGCCCAGAGCAGAGAGGTGACGCGCTGCCACACCGGCTGCTGGAGGCAGTTTGGTGTCTCCTGAGGGCGAGAGGGACGAGTGGACGGCAGGAGATGGGCATCCCGAGAGGGTGGTAATGACCCCTCAGCCACACAATTTCCTTTCATACTTTCTTATTTAGTCAAAACATACAGGTTTGAGGGGTGGGGGAAGGGTAGGAGGGAAGCGTTTTTCCCAGGCCTTGCCATTCAAGTCCCTGGTCACCTCCTCAGCAGGGCCTCGTCCACAGAGGACGGTGGGTGCCCTCGCCGTGGACTGGAACCTGAGGGTCAGGGCCAGGCCCCACAGCGCCACGGAAGGCCAGGCGGGCATTCTCGCTTCCTCCTCAACTTCCAGCCAAGTGCGGGAGGACAAAATTATTTGCTTTCCCTCCCTTGATTGCTACTTCTCTCAAACATATCGGTTGTTTTATATCTTCTGGGTGCAGCAGAGTTGGAACATTCTGTCTTGGCAGGATGTTCCTTCTTGGACGGCGTTCAGAAGGAGGCGCCCTTGCTGGCCTGGAGCAAACCGAACTCTGGCCGGTGCTGTCACAGCACCGGGGCTTTCGGTCACTGCCGTCTTTGGAGGGGGCTCAGCCCCCCGGAAATCAGCGAGGAGTCTGCCATGGCAGTCCTAGAGAGGCTGGCAAACGTCCTGCTCTGCACTTGACAAAACCGGTTATTTAAGACAGAGCTGTTATCTGCAGGCTCTTATTGCAAGGTACTGTCAGCGCAGCTGATTTCTTGGGGCAGGTATTTACAAGCATAGATACATTTATCGCCTTATCAAAATGAAAGAGTGCACCGCTGGGCATGCTGGTCTCCCCTCTGGGTGCTCTGGTGGGACGTCCCGGGCCCGGGAGGAAGGGACGACGACCCAGAGAGGGAGCCTGACCGCCGGGCAGAGAATCAGCTTCAACTTTCAGGATCAGCTTCTACTCCCCCAACATGGCATTGAGTCTGCTTCTCGTTTCTGGTGGGAAAAAAATGTGATCCCAAACCGAGCAGTGGGCAAACTGTATTTTGCATCTTTGTGGTTTGGATGAAACATGTCATCAGGGCTGACTATTTGGAATAAGAACTTGAAGTCCTGCTTGACCTCCCCCTCACACTCTGCTTCTGCTCATCCCCCTGAAGAGTTGACTGTGTTTCCTGCTTACCCGGCAGCTGGCCCCATAAAGCACTGCTTCTGACTATTCCAAACTCAGAGAGAAATGAACCCTTATCATTTGCTTCTTAAATACATCAGGTCTTTTCTTTTTCTCTCCTCTTTTGACTGATGGTCAACACACCTGGCATCTTAGATTGTCCTGCTGCAGCTGACCTTTGGCACAACCAACATGCCCTTCATATTGTTACGACTTTGTCAAATGACCTTGAAATTTTTCTCACTTTAAAAACCAGCTACTGCCAAGGCTGATGTGGCTCAGTGGGTTGAGCATCAGCCTGTGAACCAAAAGATCACCAGTTCAATTCCCAGTCAGGGTACATGCCTGCGCTGCAGGCCAGGTCTCCTGTTGGGGGGGTGTGAAAGGCAAGTGGTGGATGTTTCTCTTGCGCATCGATGTTTCTCTCCCTCTCTTTCTCCCTCCCTTCCCCTCTCTCTAAAAATAAATAAAATCTTTTTTAAAAAGTGGGCTACTATAAGAAAGGATGAAATACTGCCATTTGTGGCAACATGGCTGGATCTTGAGAGTATCGTGCTAACTGAAATAAGTCAGACAGAAATGGACAAGAACTGTGTGATTTCACTTATAAGTGGGATATAAAACAGAAAGCAACAAAGGAACAAACAAATGCCTACACACAGGCAACAGGCAGGTGGATACCAGAGGGAGGGGCTGGAGGGAGGCTGAAGAGGGTGAAGGGGGGTCAAATAGAGGGTAAGAGATGGAGACTAGACTTTGAGTGGTGAACACACATCACAATATATAGATGATGTATTATAGAATTTTACACTTGAAACTTGTATGATGTTATCAACCAATGTCACCCCAATAAATTTAATGCAATAAAATTTAAATTAATAAATAAATAAAAACAAAAACTGGCTACTTATGTAAGATTCTTTTCTCCAACTCCATAACTCCTCTCTGAACTGGCGCTGTCTCGTGTCTTTCTTCTGGTTTCTCTACCAGCAAGATAATAAACTTGGACAAGCACTCAAGATCAATTTGTCTGAGACATTTAAGTGTCTTGACATCATTGTGCCCTCCAGGCACAGCCGCTGCAACGTTTTTTTTTTTTCTGCCTCCTTCTCCCCGGGCATCCCGCCCCCACCCGGCATTTTCCAGCACAGGAAGGACAGATAAGCCTCTGGCTCCGTGCCCCATGCACAAGCCACCCTTCTTGTTGTTGGTCTACAATTCCTCTCTCTCTTTCAACAGTCAGCTCAAGGCCATCTCTCTGAGAAGCCTTCCTTGACACCTCGCCCTTCCACTCCTCCATCCACACCAGGTTAGGGGCTCCTTTGTAGTCTGTGGTTACCTTGATTACAACTGTCATTCAACATTGTAAGAAAAACACAATTTGTAACTTAAAAGTGAAATACGTGAGAAATATTTTTAGCTAACATCCATCTGAGTGCTGACTATGCCCCAGGTACCATGCCAAGAGCCTTACACAAATGGCCTTACGCAATGTCGCAGTGGCCCTGGGGTGGGGACTCCTGCTGTTCACCGAACGGCCAGGTCCTCCCTTTGGGGCCGGCAGAACCCTGATCTCATTTGGGTGTCTGCTACTCTTCCTCGTAACTCAGGGGAAGCTTTATCCCAGTTGGTCTAATCCAATTCCTGGGATCCCATTTCTCTTATTAGAGCCACTCACTTCAGCCAGGACATATAATAAACTCCCAGCCAATCAGATATGAAGAGCAGTCTAAAGGGTGGGGGGAGGGGATGGTGCTTCTCAGAAATGTCTGGATGCCAGAAACTTTAAGTCGTTTTACAACTCGGAGGGGAATTGGCCTGAGAACAAGGAGACCTGAAGAAAAAGTCAGAACCGAGAAATGGACAGTATTGTAATTGAGTCTTTGATGGTGTCACTGATTACTGAGACAACCAACCCAGAAGGGTCAGAACTTCTCGTGTGAAGAGATATATTTTCCTTATTGTTTAAATTGAATTACTTCTAGCCCAAAGCATCTTAATCATTGAAAAATCCATTAGAATGACCTATTATTATTTCCATTTTACAAATGAGATCATTGAAGTTCAAAGACAATAAGTAATTTACCCAAGATTAACTGCTTGTAAATAGTCAATCTGAGTATATAGGACTTCTAACTTTTTTTTACTGATTTGAGAAAGAGAAAGAGAGAGAGAGGGGGGGAGACATCAATTTGTTGGTCCACTTATTTATGCATTCATTGGTTGATCCGGGGTTCGAACCCACAGCCTTGTTGAATTGGGACAATGCTCTAACCAACTTTTAGACACTACACAAAACTCACTCTATGAGAAAAGAGCCCAATCTTTCTTTTTTAAAAAAATAATCCTTCCTTCTAGCATATCTGGAATATAACAGGTGCTCAATAAATACCCTTTGATATGTGAGTACTTACGTGATCTGAATTTTTATGGCTATTCTTTCCTTAACATCACTGAATAGGCTGATATTCTAAGTCTCCTTAAAAGAAACAGACAAATACTAGGCTGGCCAAAAAGTTGGTTTGTTTTTTTCTGTAGGATGGCTCTAGTAGTGCTTAGCTGTCTTGAACTTCATTTGAAATAATTTTGTTAGATTGTATTGTGACAGCTGTCATATCAGCATGCATTTAAAAAAACTTATCAAAATTGGTAAATTTTTGTGTAGCCATTTTAATACTGAGGATGGAAGAAAATATGCATTTTTAGTATGTTATGCTTTATTATTTCAAGAAAGGCAAAAATGCAACTGAAATGCAAAAAAAGATTTGTGTGGAGAAGGTGCTGTGTAGCTGATCGAACATGTTAAAAGTGCTTTCCGAAGTTTCGTGCTGGAGATTTCTTGCTGGATGATGCTCCACAGTCAGTTAGACCAGTTGAAGTTGATAGCAATTAAATGGAGACATTAATTAGGAGCAATCAACATTATTCCACGTGGGAGATAGCCAATATACTGAAAATATCCAGCTCAATAAAGTTATTGGTGAAAATGAAAAATGTGTCTTTTATTTTACGGAAAAAACTATATGGACTTTTTGGCTAACCTAGTAAACTTCATTTGGATTCTTTAATACTACTAGTGGGTCTCCAGAAGAGGAAAGTATTTAAAATAAGGAAGCAATGCACCACAGACTGATAGGGAAGGAGGTGGAAATCCCTCAGAAGCTCTAACCCAACTGCCTTTGTTGGGGGGGGTTCTTTGGCAGTCCTTTTTATATGCATGCTAAACAGTTCAGTAGCTGCACACAAAGTAAATTATAAAATCTGATACTCACTTATAATTTTTAAAAATCTTAGCAAATGAGAAAGTGAAGAACACTTTCAACTTTTAAAGTGTACTGATCAAAAAACAACTGAAAACATCTAATTGAATGTTGGAGATGTAAATGAACTGACACCTTTAAGTTCAGGATCAAGACGGTCTCTGCTTCACTGCTTCTACTCCACATGATATCGGAAATCCTAGCTGGTGGATTCCCATGAGGCGAATAAATAAAAATTGAAAAGATAAGAAAGGAAGATACAAAGCTATTATTATGCACAGGTAATGTTATTATCCTCAATCTGTAGAAGCTATTGAAACACTAATAGCACTAATAAAAAAAATGTTCTGCAAGGTTACCAGATCAATATGCAAATACAAATTACATTCTACTATACCTATAATGACTAGAAAAGGTAATAAAAAATAGCATGTTCAATAGCAACAAAACCTGTAAGTTTCCTAGGAATAGAACCCACAAAGAGAATATACAAAACCTCTATGGAGAAAATTAACAAAGTTTACTGAAGAACATAAATGATGACATCAGTGATATCTGACAAGCTTGTGAATGACTTTATTTATTATAAAATTTCCAGTTCCCCCCAAATTAAACTATGACATCAACATGAGGAAGAACAAAGAGAACTTGACTTACTAAATAGTGATATGTGAAATAAAGCTATATAGCACTAGGATTTCAAAAGCATGCGTTGGACTAGTACTTCTCAAACTTCATGCTCATAGAAATTCCCTGGGAATCTTGTTAATCACAGATCCTAATTGGGAAAGTCTGGGATGGGGCTTGAGGTTCTGCAGCCCAAACAAGCTACAAGGTGATGCTGCTGCTGCTGTTCTGTGGACCATGCTTTTTGGAAAAAAAGGGAGTAAATGCTTGAAAGAACAGAGCAAAGAGCCCTGAAACAATTCCATGTACTTGTGAAAGCTTGCTGTACAATCAAGATGGCACAGCAGATGAGAAGGGGAAAGGGACTTTCAGATAACAGGGTTTGAGCGCTCCTATGAGACCTCCCTAAGCTGAAATGGTTGCAAAGTGTAGAAGCAATTACCATTAATTTGTACGGAAAAAAACCCCCAGCATTTTCAGAGCCCCAAAAATAACTTACCAAATCATACCAAATACGCTTAATTACCTCCAGTTTCCTGTTAAGTGGGGACCCTTAGGAGTGCCGATACCTTAGGATACGTGTTACCGACCGAAACATAAAATGCACGGAAATAAAGCACAGGCACTCAGACGGTGCAAAGCTCTGGGGGCTGGATGTTGAGGTGCCGAGTGAGGTTCAGGGCAGGAGCCTGGCGGGGCCACTCCAGGGGCTCCGGTGGCGCGTTGCCTCTTTCACAGCTGGCTGCCACACAAAACACTGAAAATTATTCTCGCTTTTCATCTTTTTCACAAAAGTGAAAATTCTGTTCAGATTTCTTTAGGTTCTGAAAAGAGGTATTAATGGGAGTCTTTCATAAAAGCAAAGTGGCGTAAGGCAAACTGTCCAAAAGCAGGGGCTGCCTGTATTGAATAGATCGGGCTAGCCCACCGCCCTTCTGATAGGGACACAGGACTGTCAAAGTGGGGGAGAGATTTGAACCTTTGAAGGTGGCTGGCTTTGATGGTAGAGGAACAGGCCAGAAGCCAAGGAGTGCAGGTGGGTTCTAGAAGCAGGAAAAGTCCCGGGAACGGGTTCTTCCCGAGAGCCTGCAGAGGGAGTGCGGCCCTGCTGACATGCTGACTCTGGCCCGGTGAAAGCCAGCAGGGACTATGTCTGCAATGACTCTGGAGAGAGACGCCTGGCAACATTGCGAGCACGTTGCTGCGTGACTCAGCGGTTCCTCCTTTGGGTATTTCATCAGACACCAGCACAGGTGAGGGCTTGGCCGGACTGACAAGGCTGTTCAGGAAGGCAGTTTTGTAACATGGAACGATTGGAAACAGTCTATTGGGTTGGCCAAAAAGTCTGCTACGTTGTATCCTTCTGATGACTCTAGCAGTGCTTAGTTGTCTTTAACTCATTCAAAACAATGTTGTTAGATTGTATTGTGACAGCTGTCATAGCACAGTGCATTTTTAAAAAAACATCAAAATTGGTGAATTTTTGTGCCACCATTTTAATATTGAAGATGGAAGAAAATATGCAACATTTCTGGTATATTAAGTGTCATTATTTCAAGAAAGGTAAAAAATGCACTGAAATGCAAAAGAAAATTTGTGTAGTGTGTGGAGAATGTGCTGTGACTGATGGAACATGTCAAAAGTGGTCTGCAAAGTTTCTTAGTACTATTGACATTTTGGCCAAATAGTTCTTTGCTGTGGGGCTGTCTTCTGTATGGGAAGGCATTTAGCAGCACCCCTGGCCTCTACCCACCGGAAGCCAATAGCGGGAGACAGCTGACGTACTCAAATTATCCAAACCAATAAAGTTATTGGTGAAAATGAAAAATGTGTTGTTTATTTTATGGAAAAAACGTAATAGACTTTTTGGCCAACCCAATAAATATCCTTCCACAGGCAAATGGATACATGAATTACGATATATTCCCACAAGAGAATATTACCCAGCACTTAACATGAATGAACCAGCCCTTCTGCCCTTACCTGCCCATATACATCATTATGCCCCGGCGGGCTCCCCGTCCCCATGTCCACCCCGTTTCTGTACATCTGGCGGATCTTTAAGCATTGGCTGATGCCTCTATTGCAACTGAAAATGCTCCGGTGGGTTTAAAAAATAGTTTGGTTGCTTTTTTTGGGGGGGGGGAGAAAATGCAGACAACTGTCACTGAACAATAATAAATTAATTAAAAATATATTACAGATAGTTTTGTTGAGGTATAATTGACATACAGTAACACACATGTACTATTTCAAGTATACGATGCGGTCAGTTTGACATTTGTACAAACATCTCCATGATCAAGGTGATGGTCATGTCCACCGCCCCACACTGCCCTGGGGCTGAAATCCTGCCTTAGTTTCGTGCTCTCAGGATGAAAGGTGAACCCCTCGAGCTGGCCTAGGAAGAAGCCCTGAGACGCTGCCCTGTTTCTCTCTGTGCTCCGGCCACCTGGTCTACCACTAGTCCCACACGCTTCTGCTCCCTTCACTGTGACTTCAGGAACTCTCCTCTCTGCACAGAGCTGGGAGTCTCCCTCCCCTGGCTGACTGCTGTGGCCTTGGTGTCATCCCCTGTGGAAGCCCCCTTCACCTCCCGACAAGTCACCTAGCCCTCAGCCTCAGGCACATTTCACGTTTAAGTGCACCAGCGTTGCCCTGGTGTCTGCTTCCCCCAGCGGCCCGCAGGCAGCTTGGGCACAGGAACTGTCCCCTTTCCTGCTCACTAAGGCACAGCCTGGGCTTGGTGCACAGTAGCTGCTCAGTCCGTATTTGTTGCATTAACAGATACACTACACCATTGTGTATAATGCTGAAAGACTGGAGACAATTTATTGGGAGCAAGTTAAATAAATCATGGGGTATCGTGCTGTGTAATACCACACGGGTCTTTGAAACAAGGCAGAGCTGTTGTTACTGGTGTGGAGAGTTGGTTGAAACAGAGTTTGAGTAAAAGACAACAATGAGAAGCAAGTTGCAGAACACATTCTTAGGGTAAGCCCTTGTTTTAAAATCAGAACAGTAGACGGATATAAAATACACTCGGAGGGGCACAGGCAGAGGTGCAGAGGGACGGGCCACACTGTTAAGGCTAGTGCTGGCAGCGGGGCTCAGAGAGAGAATTTATGTAATTCTGTAATAATTTATAAAATTTTGCACAGTGTGAGTTTTTTATTTTCACTAGCGTGCATTACTTTTATAAGTCAAACATGATTTTAAAGAGTGCAAGGAAGACAAGAAGCCGCCCCGGAAGGGAGGCGCCCTCTCTGATGCTCACAACTCTCCTTTACTGCTCTCGGCCCGTAAGTACTGACCCCGCCCACCTGGCTGTGCACCTGTGCCCCTGCCCTCCCACCCGCCCCTCTGTCCTCTCACCTGTGCTCCTTCTGCCCTCTC
>PVJI01005353.1:0-97343 GCA_004026765.1 Micronycteris hirsuta | reverse complement strand
GCAGCGTCACCGGCTTGCGGGATTCACCCGTTGTTTGGAGCCACACCCTGTTCAGGCACTGGCAGCCTGAGTAACGGCGTAAGTAAGTCGCGGCGTGAGTGAGACCCTCCGTGCGCGCTGCCTCCTCCGCCCGTTTCTGCCCCGCTCACCGGCCTGGATGTTCGTCTTCTCCTACCTCCTGGGTGTCGGACTTCCCTTCAGTTCGATTCTGTCCATTCTGGTTGTTTAAATTTTTGCTACTGCATTAGTTGTATGGACATTCTGGATGTGCGGGCAGCGAGTGCGACCACCTACGCTGCCATCTTGGCGGAAGTCCAGTGTCTGTTAATTGTTGAATCCAAGAATAGTGCCTGTTGTTAGTGTTCAAGTCCTCTATTTACTTATCATTCTACTCATTATTGAAAGTAGGGTATCAAAGTCTCCAACAATTGTAGAACTGTCTATTTCTTCATTCATTTCTGTCAAATAATATGTTTTGGGCTCTTTTAGGTCCTCTGTATTTCTCTGGTGTCACTTGTTACTTCTCTTTCATTTTTGATTTTATTAGTTTGGGTCCTCTCTCTCTTTTTCTTGATGAGCGTGGTTAAAGGCTTGTCAATCTTGTTTATATTTTCAAAGAACCAACTCTTGGTTTCATTGATCTTTTGTGTTATTTATTTATTTACTCTCAGAGAGAGGGTAAGGGAGAGAAACATCAATGTGTGGTTGTCTTTTGCATGCCCCCAACCAGGGACCAGGCCTACAACCGAGGCATGTGCCCTAACTGGGAATCGAACCAACAACCCTTTCCTTTGCAGGCTCACGCTCAATCCACTGAGCTACATCAGCCAGGGCTGTTTTATTTTTTTAGATTCTCATTTGTTTATTTCCTCTCTGATCTTTATTATACCCTTTCTTCTCACATTGGGCTTTGTTTGTTGTTCTTTTCCTAGTTTCTTTAGGTAAAGGTGAGATTGTTTGAGACTTTAATTTACTGAGACTTGTTTTGTGGCCTAACATGGGATCTACCCTGGAAAATGTTACACATGTACTTGAAAAGAATGTATATTCTGCTGCTTTGGAGTGAAATGTCAAAAAATATCAATTGCATCCATGTGGTCCAATGTGTCATTTAAGGCCTCTGTTTCCTTGTTAATTTTCTATTGAAAGATCTATCCATTGATGTCAATGGGGTGTTTAAATTCCCTACTATAACTGTATTACTGTTTATCTTTCCCTTTATGTGTTTCAACATTTGCTTTATAAATTTAGGTGCTCCTATGTTGGTTGCATAAACGTTTACAAGTGTTATAACCTCTTGCTGGATTGATCCCTTTACCGTTATGGAATGTGCTTCTTTGTCTCTTATTTATAGCCTTTGTTTTAAAGTCTATTTTGCTGATATAATTATTGCCACCCCAGCTTTTATTTTTGTTTCTATTTGCACGATATATCTTTTTCCATCTCATTACTTTTACTCTGTGTATCTTTTAATCCGAAGTGGGTCTTTTTTAGACAGCATATATATGTGTCTTGTTTTATTACTCATTCAGCTATCCTATGTCTTTTTTTTTTTTAAGATTTTATTTATTTATTTTTAAACAGAAGGGAAGGGAGGGAGAAAGAGAAGGAGAGAAACATCAATGTGCAAGAGATACATGAATTGGTTGCCTCTTGCTCACCTCTAACTGGGGACCTGGTCTGCAACCCAGGCATGTACCCTGACTGGGAATTGAACCAGTGATCTCTCAGTTTGCAGGCCAGCACTCAGTCCACTGAATCACATCAGCCAGGGCAATGACTCCTTTCTTTGCTCTCCTTCCATTCCTTGAACTCACATCTTGCATCTGGAATCTCTTCCTTCCTTTCTCCCCCCCCCCCCCCCCCCCGCCTTTTTTAAACCCTCATTGATCAGTTGCCTCCCATAGGTGCCCCTACTAGGGATCAGACCCATAACCCAGGTATGTGCTATGACTGGGGATCAAACCCTCAACCTTTTGGTGTACAGATGATGCTCCAACCAACTGAGCCACCTGGCCAGCACTGGATTATTTTTCTTGATTATCAAAATCTCTTTCATTTATTTATTTTAGTTTAAAAATATCTTTATTTTACATTCATTTTTAAAGGAATTCTTGGGTTGGCAGTTACTTCAAAATGTGGAAAATATTCTGTTTTTCATTACTGTTGAGAAGTCAGCTATCAGTTGACCACTATTGCTTTAAAATTTTTGTCGTTTTTGTTTTTATCAGTTTTACTTGGCTGTGCTTAGTGTGCTGTTTTTTTTGTTCGTTTGTTTGTTTTTAAATGATTCTTCATGGGATTCTTAGGCTTCTTGAAATAGTGGAGTGGTGTCTTGCATCAGTTCTGGAAAATTCTCAGTCATTATCTCTGCATATTGGCTGTGCTCCATTGTCTTTCAATCTTTCTGGAATCTGATTAAATATATGTTAGCTTCTGTATCTATGTTGCTCACTCTCTGTTTTGTATTTTCCATCTTTTGTGTTTTATGCTCACTCTGGATAATTTCCTATTTATCTTCCAGTTCACTAAATCTCTATTTAACTTTGTCTAATCTACTATTAACTCACCCATTGAGTTTTTATTTTCATGAATTTTTTTATTTTACAAAGTACAATTTTTATTTTCAATCTTAATTTTCCATAGTTCTTACTCTCTGATATTTTCGACTTTATCTTTGATTACTTCAATACAGTTTTATTATCTATAGATGATAATTCCAATATCTGAAATGTTTGAGGATCTTTTCCTTCTGTTCCTTGTTTTTGCTGGCTCTCATGGAGACTAGTTTTTTTGGTCCTGGTTATTTTTAACTATGTGTTGGATCTTGTATTTAAAAAATTGTAGGAATAATTTGAGGCTTACGATGAAAGTACTTTGCTCCAAAGAATATTTGCATTTGCTTCTACCAGGTCCTGAAAGCCACTGTAAGTCCAGGACCAATTTAACCCCAGTTTTCAATGGTTGGGATTCCTGGGTGATTTAAGCTGAGCTTTATTTTGAATAGGGTGTTCTACTTCTAGTTCACTTCCATCCTAAAAATGAGTCTCAATTTATTGTGAGTAGGGTCTCCAGTTAGACTCCCCAACTGATGTGGGCCTTGGCCTTTGATTTCTGTTCCTTTGCCCTTGAAAGGAAGTCAAGACAAAAATTCTAGTTTTCTCGGGTAAGTAAATACCCCCAGGGCAAAAATGGCTATCTGCCTTGCTTGCTGACCTGACTAGGCACGCGCTCTCTCTCTCTTTACTTTGGCCTCGTTATTCCATACTGTTTTGTTACCTCTTTGATGCTCCTTTAGGAAGATTTTCTATATAGAGAGAAAAAATAGAATTAAATTTTATTGAATTTGTTGGTTGTTAACCAAAATAACTTAATCTGCTAGTGCTAGGAGAGTTAACTTGGACAATTTAATCTGCTAGTAGTAGAAACATGAAAATCTACTTCCTGTCTTCTTACACTCTGAAATAGTTTGTAAGGTTGTCATTAATATGTGCTTCTTGAATATTTGATATTTGACTACAGATTTTGCTTAATGTTTATGGAAATACTTAGGCTTTTATTTTTTCTTGAATTATTTTTGGTGCATTCATAGTCTCTCTGTCCTCCTCCTCTGTCCCCTATATATCATTTAAAGTCTCAATTTTCTAATTTATTGACTTTAAGTTGTTCATAATTTTATCTTTTCAATGTTCATAGCATCTTTTCTATCTTTTATTCCTGATATTCATTTGTGTGTCATTTCTCTCATCTTCTCTTAAAACCATCTTGCTTGTAGTTTACGTGAATATATTTCCAGAGAATTAACTTTAGGCTTGGCTTTTTCTTCTATTTTATTAATATCTATACTTTATTTCATTCACTGTATTTTCTTTGGTTTTATTTTGCTATTCTTTTAAAAATCTTAAGATAGGCCCTGGCTGGTGTGGCTCAATGGATTAAGTGCCGGCCTGTGAACCAAAGGGTCATTGGTTCAATTCCCAGTCAGGGCACATGCCTGGGTTGCAGACTGGTCCTTGGGGGCAGGGAGTGGGGTGGGGTGCAGGAGGCAACCACATATTGCTGTTTCTCTCCCTCTCTCCTTTCCTTCCCTTCTATCTAAAAATAAATAAAATCTTTTTAAAACATTTGTAGATGTTTACATATTCATTTTAGTCTTCTTTTCTAAATTTCTATATAAATATTAATTAAAGTATATTCTACAACTTATCGTATGTAGTATTTTTCTTATTATTTGATTCTGACTAATATTTAGTTTTTTTAAAAATTATTTTATTGTTCAATTACAGTTGTCTGCATTTACCCTCCCCCCACCCCACCCCAGGCAAACCCACCTCCCTCCCTTGCTTCCCTCCTCCCCCTTGCTTTTGTCCATGTGTCCTTTATAGCAGTTCCTGAATACCCTTGTCCCCCTTCTCCCCTTCCCCCTCCCCTCTGGTTACTGCCAGAATGTTCTAAACTTCAATGTCTCTGGTTCTATTTTGTTTCTCTGGTTGTATTTTGCTTGCCTACCTCACAAGCATCTTGGCTGTGACTGATCTGAGTAGTGGTAACTGATCTGGCCTCGGTGCCTTCGCTCCTGAGTCCTCCTACAAAACCTTTTAACATTTCATGTAGTAGAGGCTGCATGATGATGTACTCCTTGAGCTTGACCTTATCTGAGAAGCACTTTATCTGCCCTTCCATTCTAAATGACAGTTTTGCTGGATAGATTATTCTTGGTTGTAGGTCATTGCTTTTCATGATTTGAAATATCTCTCTCCAGCCCCTTCTTGCTTGGAAGATCTCCTTTGAGAAATCCGCTGACAGTCTTATGGGGATTCCTTTGTAGGTAACTGTCTCCTTTTCTCTTGCTGCTTGCAAGATTTTCTCCTTATTCTTAATCTTGGGTAATGTAATTATGATGTGCCTTGGTGTGTTCCTCTTTGGGTCCCACTTCTTTGGCGTTCTCTGAGCTTCTTGGATTTCCAGGAAGCCTATTTCCTTTGCCAGATCTGGGAAGTTCTCCTTCATTATCTTTTCAAAAATACGTTCAATTTCTTGGTCTTCCTCTTGTCCTTCTGGCAGCCCTATGATCCGGATGTTGGGTCGTTTACAAATGTCTCTGAGGTTCCTGAGTTCCTCCTCATTTTTTTGAATTCTTGTTTCTTCCTTTTGGTCCACCCCATTGGTTTGAGACCCAACTTCCTTTTTTTCCCTATTGGTTCCCTGTAAATCTTCCTCCATTATCCTTATTGTATTCTTCATTTGTTCAATTATTTGCGTCCACCTTTCTTCCAGTTTTGTTAGCATTTTGATTACTAGCATTTTAAACTGAGCATCTGATAGGTTGACTATGTCGTCATCCGTTAGTTGTAATTTGTTCTGATCTTTCATTTTGGCCATTTTCATTCTTTTTATCTCGGTGCACTTGTCGGCTCGCTGGTGCCAGCAACCTGGGTCGCTTTTTGGGTGACGTTGCCTCTGGGGGCGGGGCCTGGGAGGAAGCAATGGCGACTGCTGGTGACCACGGGCTCCCATCAACCCTCTGCTCCCCAGTTCCCCACCACCTTTTCCGCCAGACTCGGCTCTGCTGGCTCCCACTGGCCTCTCTCCGGCTGCGTTGCCGGCTTGCGGGATTCACCCGTTGTTCGGGCCACGCCCTGTTCAGGCACTGGCGGCGTGAGTCGCGGCGTGAGTCCCTCCGTGAGAGCTGCCTCTCACTCCGCTCCTCCTCTTGGTTCTGCCCCGTTTACTGGCCTGGATGTTCATCCTCTCCAACCTCCTGGGTGTCGGACTTCCCTTCAGTTCGATTCTGTCCGTTCTGGTTGTTTAATTTTTCACTACTGCGTTCATTGTTTAGACACTCTGGTTGTGCGGGCGGTGAGTGCATCCACCTATGCCGCCATCTTGGCGGAAGTCCCTAATAATACTTTTGACCTCCTGAATTATTTTAAACATATAGGGTTTTTCTGATTATATTTTATTATTGATTTATAGCTTGTTTGCTTTGTGATTAAAGAGCACGGTCTTTTAAAAAATTATTTATTTATATATGTTTCTACTCAACTTTTTGTTTCAAATATTTCAAACTTAAAGAAATGTTGCATCACAGTATAATGAATACTTAGATTCATCAAATGCATCAACATTTGGTTACATCCATCTGTTGTCTGCATATGTTGTACCTACTTCCCTCTCTCTCTCTCTTCTTCTTTCCCCACACTCTTCCTCTTTCTCCCTTTCTCACCTCACATCATTTGAGTGTTTCTTTTGGACATCATGAGAGAATATGCTTTTTTAATTTAAATTATTTGAGACTTAATTTATCTCTTAAAACATGGCCACCTTTTCTACATGTTTCATGTGTGCTTGAAAATATGTATTTATAGTGTTTGGGTGAAGTTTTCTATGTGTCTCTTTGTGTGTGTGTCTAGTTTGTTAATTATGCTGTTTAAACCATTATATCTTTACTGTTTTTTTCCTGTTAAAATTTATATATTTCTCCTGCCATCTGTCAATTTTGCCTTATATATTATTATTATATTCTCACTGGAGGACATGCTGACTGATTTTGGAGAGAGGGTAAGGGAGGGGGAGGAAGAGAAACAGGATGTGAGAGAGAAACATTGATCTGTTGCCTCTTGTACACACCTGACTGGGGACCAAACTGCAACCTAGACATGTGCCCTGACTAGGAATTGAACCTGTGACTTTCCGGTTTACTGGACAATGCTTGAACCAACTGAGCCACACCAGACAGGGCTTGCTATATACATTTTGTGGCTATGTTATTAGATGTATATAAATTTTAAAATTGCTGTATCTTTTCTGGTAATTGAATGTTTTATCCTTACCTTAGGAGGTGACTCTCTTTATCTTTATAATGCTTTTTGTCTTAGGGTATATTTTTGCTTAATATTAATTGAGCTATACAAGCCTTTCTTTTAAAAACAGAATTTACCTGGCAAATATTTTCCTAATCTTTTTACTTTCAACTTTTATATATTTGTCTTTTACCTGGAGCATTTAGTTCATTGACATTTATTTATTCATAGCTGGGTCTGTGACCTACTTTATATCTTATTTTGTCTTACCTATTCAGAGTTTGTTTTTCTCTCCTTCCTTGTATCTTTTAGATTCATTACTTTTTTTCTCATTTTTCTCACTGACACTTCTTCCTTAGCTAGTTTCAAAGTCATAAACTCAATTTCTGTTCACTTGTTTGCTTGCTTGTTTAGGGGTTACTTGAGAAATAATAACATGCATACTTAAATGATCAAAGTACACTTAGAGGTAAATATCAAAGACAAAGAAAGGAGCCATCAATTCTATGTGGGTGGGTCCAGGTAAAATTCTCAGAGAACTTTAAAAAATATTTTAAAATATAATAAAAATTATCTATTACACAAGTTCAAGTAAATACAGAAGTAAAAAGTATTGGTTGCCTTCTCTCCTCTTGCCATTTGGAGTGCCTCCCTCAGAACTTCTCATATATAAGCATATGGGTTGGTGCTTTTAAAAAAGGTGAACATGCTTTATATTTGCTGCAACTTGTTTGTTTTTTAACCTCATAATATATCATAGATATCTTTCCATGTCAACACATACAGATGTGCATCATTATTTTTTAGGGTTATATAATATTGCAGTGAACAGATGAATCATAGCTTACTTAAGCATTTTCCTTTTGAAGAGAAATTTACAATGATAGCAATTTTTGCTGTAAAAACAGTGCTTCAGCGAACATCAGTGTACATCAATCTTTGGCATCCCTTATATAGGAGAGATTCCTAAAAGTGGAATTGCTGGTTTAAAGGGAATGCATTAAATTTTGTCATTAAAGAAATTAGGTAACAAAATATCTAGAGTAGTCAAAATCATAGAAATAGAAAGCAGATTGGCTAGGGGAGGAGGAATGAGGGGTTTTTATTCAGTGTATACAGAGTTTCAGCTTTACAAGATGAAAAAGTTCTAGAAAGCTGCACAAAATGTGGACATATTGGGTTGGCCAAAAAGTCTGTTATGTTTTTTTCCATAACATAAATGACACATTTTTCATTTTCACCAATAACTTTATTGATTTGGATATTTTGAGTATGTCACTATCTCCCGCTATTGGCTTCTAGTGGGTAGAAGCCAGGGGTGCTGTTAAACATCTTCCAATGCATAAGACAGCCCCACAGCAAAGAATTACTTGGCCAAAATGTCAATAGTACCAAGAAAGTTCACAAACCACTTTCCACACATTCAATCAGTCACAGCACCTTGTCCATACACTGCACAAATCTTTTGTGTTTCAGTTGCATTTTTACTTTCTTGAAATCATAAAGCATAATATGGTGAAAATTGTTGCCTATCTTATTCCATCTTCAATATTAAAATGGCTGCACAAAAATTCACCGATTTTGATAAGTTTATTTTAAATGCATGCTGATATAACAGCTGTCACAATACAATCTAACAAAATTGTTTCGAATGAAATTAAGACAACTAAGCACTACTAAAGCCATAAAAAAACCAGTGGACTTTTTGACCAACCCAATAGTTAACAGTACTCAAATATACACTGAAAATTGATTAAAAGGGCAAATTTCATATTGTGTATTTCTTACAACAATTTAAGAATTGTTTTTAAAAAGCTTTTAGGTTGCTGCAAGAGTTTGGTGTGATTGGGACATTTTTGGGAGTGATGAGGTAGATGGGTGGTGGAGATCGTAAAGGGCCTTGTAAGCCATTGTGAGCAGCCAGACTTTGTTTTTTAGGCAGTTTACACATTGGAAGGGTTTCAAACGAGGGACTAAATTGAGTGTTTTTGTGTTTTAGGATATTCACTGAACCACAAAGTCAAGGATCTATTGAGGCCAAAGTGGGAGAGGACAGAGGGTGGAGTAGAGGCAGGGAAGTCAATTAGACTTGAAATTATATTGAATTAATGTAGTAGTAAGTGGAGGGGTAAATTAGGTGTTAAGGAAGTAGAATGGAGTGACCAGTTGGAAGGGGTAAAGAAGAGGATTCAAGGATGACTCCAGGTTTCAAGTAGCTTGTGTGTTTCAGTGGCAAGTGGTTCCATTAACTAAGGCAAGAAATGTAATAAGAACAGAAGGTTTAGGACTTCCGACAAGATGGCAGCATAGGTGAACGCGCCATGCCTCCTTGCACAGCCAAACAAGGAAAAAACCAGAAATTTATCTAAACAAAAACAGCCAGATCTGACAGAAAATCGAATTGAGAGGAAGTCCGACAACCAAGGAATTAAAGAAGATACATTCATCTAGTCTGGTGAGCTGGGAGGAGCAGGGCGGAGGGAGAACACTCCGTGACCCCGCGGCGAGCTGGTGAGCAGACGTCAGGACCGCGGTTGGAGGGTGGTTCCCGCGCGGCTGCAGCACACCGAGACGGGGGTGCCTGACCAAAGCAGGGCCTGCGCCCGGCTCATCCGGACCCAGCGGGGCCGAGACTGGTGGACCGGGCAGGTCCGCATTCGCGGACAGACGGACCGGGAGAGAAAGCAGGACGCAACCCATCCGCGCAGATTGAGAGCACCTGTGGGGGTGGAGTCGGTGGTGGGAGGAACTCCCAGCCTCACAGGAAAGTTCACTGGGGAGACCCACGGGGGATTGGAGCTGTGCAGCCCGTCCACCAACCCCGGAGCGACCCCCGGAGCCGGCGCAGAGGGGCTCAAATTGCTTGCAGGAGGCGGTGTGGGTGCAGAGAGCGGAGCAGGCGCCATTGTGCGCTCAGGTCCCGCCCCCACAGGCTACGTCACAGCACAACTACCGGGAGTTTCCCTGCCCAGGTGAACCCCGAGGCTCTGCCCTCCTTACAGTAACAGGCTCACCGAGGGAAAAAAAATGGCCCAAAGAAAGGAACAGATCAAAGCTCCAGAACTAACCGACCAAGAGATAGACAACCTATCAGATGCACAGTTTAAAACCCTAGTAATCAGGATGCTCACAGAATTCGATGAAAAATTATCGAAATTGCTTGAACAAATGAGGAGAGATCTGCAGGGAACCAATAGGGATAAGAAGGAAACTGGGACTCAAATCAACAGAGTGGACCAGCAGAAAGAAAAAAACATACAACCAGAAAAGAATGAAGAAACGAGAATTCAAAAAACGGAGGAGGGGCTCAGAAACCTCCAGGACATCTGTAAACGGCCCAACATACGGATCATAGGGCTGCCAGAAGGAGAAGAAGAAATCCAAGGAATTGAAAACTTATTTGAACACATAATGATGGAGAATTTCCCGAAGTTGGTGAGGAAGTAGACTTTCGGGAAGTCCAGGAAGCTCAGAGAGTCCCAAAGAAGTTGGACCCAAAGAGGAACACACCAAGACACATCATAATTACATAACCCAAGATTATAAATAAGGAGAGAATCTTAGAAGCAGCAAGAGAAAAGGGGGCAGCTACCTACAAAGGAATTATTCCCATAAGACTGTCAGCTGATTTCTCAAAAGAGACCTTATAGGCAAGAAGGGGCTGGAGAGAAGTATTCCAAGTCATGAAAAGCAAGGACCTACATCCAAGAATACTCTATCCAGCAAAGTTTTCATTTAGAATGGAAGGGCAGATAAAGTGCTTCTCAGATAATGTCAAGTTCAAGAAGTTCATCACCACCCAGCCTTTATTGTATGAAATGTTAAAGGGAGTTATATAAGATATGGAGGAATATCAACAGGGGAGTGGTAGGGGGAGAGGGTGGGAATGGGGCACAGAATAAGTAGCATAAATGGTAGGTAGACAACAGACAGGGGGAGGTTAAGAATAGTATAGGAAGTGCAGAAGCAGAAGGACTTATGTGTATGACCTATGGACAAAACTAAAGGGTGGGGAAAGGGTGGGGTAAAGGGGTGGGGCCAAGAAGCGGGGGAAGAGTGGGACAACTGTAACAGCATAATCAATAAAATATAGTTTAAAAAAACAGAAGGTTTAAGGGTAAAAAACCAAATGAGATCATTTCGGATGTATCATTTTTGAGGTGTTTCCAAATAGAGCTAAGCATGAGCCTCCTGGGTGTATGGGCTTAAAGCCTAGGAGAAAGGTCTAGGCTAGAGAGATCTAGAAAGTGTTTAAAGGTATAAATGATAGCAAAGAAACATGACCTACAGGCCAAACGTCGTTATCCACATGTTAAAGCATCAGCGACCAGTGTTAGTGTATGAAGACTGGCCAGACTGAGGACAGAACTCAAGGAAGCATCCAGCCCTTGTGGGCAGTTGGAAGAAGAGCAGTCAGTGGAGACTGAGGGGCGGGCGGTTAGAAGGAGAACACGAGACGGAGGCACCGTGGGGGCTAAGGGAAAATGGTCTGGGCAGGAAGGATTGGGGTAGGTGGCTCCTGTTGCGGTGAGGTCACATAAGACTGCAAAATCACCACTGTTGGATTTAGAAATTAAATTCTTTGCCATGAAGTGCTATAAGTAGAAATCAGATTTCAGTGAGTTGAAACAGAAATATGAGGTGAGAAAATGGAGAGAGTGAAAGACTAATTCTGCTCAACGAGGTCAGAACACTGACATTTATTAACATCTCCTGGGTTTCAGGTACTGTTATCTCAGACACATACAACGGATTTCACTGTTCTACCTAACATATCTTTTGGTTAAAAAAAATTTTTTTTTTGTCCAGAGTCATTTAAATTTTTTTTTTTTTAAGATTTTATTTATTTTCAGAGGGAGGAGAAGGGGAGAGAAAATGGTTGCCTCTCACATGTCCCTCATTGGGGCCCTGGCCCACAACCCAGGCATGTGCCCCGACTGGGAATCGAACCGGGACCCTCTGGTTCCCAGCCCGCGCTCAATCCACTGAGCTACACTAGCCGGGCAAGAGTCATTTTAATTTTTGTGTACATACAAGGTGTGAGTACCTCACGATCTAAAAGGAAATGGAACCTCTTTCACTCTCTGTGGCAAAATTCTTGTTCTTCATCGCTTGGGCATAGGAGGGGAAATGTTGGTGAATGGATTTTTTTGTCTACATTATATCCTCCATCTTTTAATCCCCAACAGAACTGAACTATTACCCCACCTTCCTTCACTCCCAGGCCCGGTATGAAAGCCAGCGGATCCAGCTGGAGTCAGAGCTGGCTGTGCAGCTGGAGCAGCGGGTGACGGAGCGGCTGGTGCAGGCTCAGGAGAGCAGCCTGCGGCAAGCAGCCTCCCTGAGGGAACATCACAGGTACCTGGGACTTACTGAATGCCAGTCTCCTCGGCCACACGGGTGTTGTTAGTGCCCTGCCCACATCCTCTCAGATCCCTTCATCATCTCCCAACATGCTGGCTTCCGTCAGCTGGGACCTAAGTCTGTCTATGGGAGAGCTGGGGTGCTTGATGGTTTTCCTCCCACAGGGAGTAGTCCTTAACCAATAACTGGTGGGTGCAGGGATATAAATTTCCCAGCTCCCTTGCCCCTGATGGGGACAACGCTGAGCTTGACCTACACCATCTCCGAGCTGACCTGTGGGATTGAGCCTCTTTCCCATTCCAGTTTCCCTTCTCCTCACCTCCACTTCTCTACTATTCTTTTTCCTGGAAATGCTTCTTAAGTGAATCATTTTCCAGTAAATCCTCATCTCAGTCTTCGCTTCTGGGGAACCCCTCCTAAGACAGCAGCTTTGTTCTTTCCTCTTTCCACCACCGAGCCCACTGTGCCAGGCTGGCTGCCTGTGGCTAGCTGTCTCTCGCACGCGCACTCTGCCTTTTTCTTGTTTGATTACTTCTGTCTCCAGATTCAGCCCTCTTTTCTCACCTGTGTCCTCTCAGGAAGCAGCTGCAGGACTTAAATGGACAGCACCAGCAGGAATTGTCCACTCAGTTGGCTCAGTTCAAGGTGGAAATGGCAGAACGAGAGGAAAGGCAGCAGCAGGTGGCTCAGGACTATGAGCTCAGGTACTGGTCCTTAGAGTCCTGCTGCTTTCAGGCCTCAGTCCCTTTCCTGTGCACGGAGCCCAAACTGGGAAGGGTGAAGAGCTGCCACCTCCATAGATCTGTCCTCTTCTATGTTGGCCCCAGCTCCTTTCAGAATTTCCGAAGTCTGACATTCCATTCTGGTTCCCCTTATTCTCCAAGTCTTTGCTTTCTCGAAGGCTACCTACATCAGCTCTCCCATCTTTTCTTCAGACTGGCCCGGGAGCAAGCGCGCGCGCGGGAGCTGCAGAGTAGGAACCAGCAGCTGGAGGAACAGCGGGCCGAGCTGGTGGAGCGGCTCCAAGCCATGCTGCAGGCCCACTGGGAGGAGGCAAACCGACTGCTCAGCACCTCTGCCCTGCCTCTTAACCCCCCAGTAGGCATTTCCCCTTTAAGCTAAGCCACTCAGAGTTGTAAATAGATCCCTTTTTTGGAAATCTAGCTTCCTCCCAAGAGAAGACCTAAGTTCAGGGCACTGAACCTGCATTAAAAAAAAAATCTATCTCATCAAAAGAAATCTTTTGTTCTGTAGCCATAGCTCACCCAGACTGGCCACAGTACATTGGGCTTAACTCTCTTTTCCCAGCGCAAGAGGTGGTGAGTAACACGTGATTCTGGTTTTGCCAAATGGTAATTGAATTATGAGGTTAAGGGCCAAAATTGTTGCTAAATCCTGCCCTAGAGTAGGGTTGGGAGCCTCATCCCTGGCCTGTGTTATATTGGTTGGCATCTCCCACTTCCTTTTAATTATGAAATTTTTATTATTAGCTAAAATGTTTTTTGGAATAGATATGCGCATGGTAAGGGAAAAAATTCAAACCATTCAAGAAGGTATAGAGTGAAAAATAATCTCCATCCCGTATCTGCACCTCAGTCTCTCGGCTCCTCTCCCGGCAGCAGCTGCTGTTACTGGCGTCTGGAGTGCTCCCCCGCAAGTGGTAGCCTTCTACACACTGTTGTATGATTTTTTATTTAACTAAGTGCTTATCGGTGGCATTTAAAGTTGTTTCATGTATTTTGTTTCTACAAACTGCTGCAATAAATATTAATATATATCTGTGCAAGGGTATCTATAAAATTTCTAGAAGTGGAATTGTAAGATCAAAAGTAAGCATCTTAAAATTTGATAGACATTATCAAATCTTCTTTTAAGGAAGTTTTAATTTGCAATCTTACTAAAGTGTCTGTACCATGTCTTGTCTCTTTGAATGGCCTGGGCTTTGACCCTTCATTCTGCCTCTGTCTCGTGCACAGGTCCCTTCCACCAGCCCCTGCAGCGCCGGGCCGCACGAACCAGCAGAGAAGGGGGAGAGGAGGGTCTGGAATATACCGCCCATGGCTGTGGCCCTAAAGCCTGTGTTGCAGCAGAGCCGGGAAGCAAGGGACGAGCTGGCTGGAGTGCCACCTGCTCTCTGTAGCCCCTCCCCAGATCTTAGCCTCCTGCTGGACCCCACTTTCCAGAGCCAACATTCCTTCCAGCCCCTGGAACCAAAGCCAGATCTCACTGAATCTTCAGGTAACTGGGAACGGATAGCACAGGGGTTCCCCTTACATACACTGATTGGCTCCCTCTTATCTAACTGCTTCTCTGTCTGGGACGTGAGTATTTGGATTCCCAGGTGTCTGAGTGACCATATGTTGCAAGGAGCAGAAATCCACTCAAGTTGGATTGAATAAAGGGAGTGAGGTCTCAGGGAAATGTGGTGAAGCTGGACCTAATGAGAACTGAAGTTTGGATCCAGCAGTGCTCTCAGGAACGGAGGCAGCTGCTGCTCCTCTCTTTGGGCTTTCATGGGCTCTTGACTCTGCCTCTCCCTGCACAGCTGCTCCTTCTCTTGGCATACTAGCACTTTCTCTCACTCAAGCTGCTAGCTCTCATAACTTTGGCTTGCACATGGACTTGACCAGCCATGACACTGATTCCAGCCAATACTCTAGACAACCTTATAGAGACCATGGGTCTCTGTTTCTTAGGTCCCATTTAAAGAGAGGCCATCTGATGGGTTGGCAACCATCCCTTCGATTGGCTAACCTTGGGAGTGGTGTCCACCCCTGGTTTAGTCATCTGCAACTTGGGTGGGTGGGAGTGCTGTGTATAGAGCAAACATGAAAAGCCAGGTTGAATTAAGAATGAGAGATGAGCCCTGGCTGGTGTGGCTCAGTTGGTTGGAGTGTCATCCTGTACACTGAAAGGTTGCAGGTTCGATTCCCAGTCAGGGCACATACCTAGACTGTGGGTTTCATCCCTGGTCTGGGAGCCTACAAGAGGCAACCCATCGATGTTTCTCACATCAATGTTTCTCTTTTTCACTGTCTCTCCCCCCAACTTTTTTTCTAAAAGCAATAAAAAAATGTCCTCGGGTGAGGATTAAAAAAATTTTAAAAAAGAATGAGGGATGAATTATATCACAGTTTTAGTAAAAGGTGAAAGATTTATACAATCTGAAGAGAAGCCAGAGTAATATGTATATATCTCACATTTTAAACATAAAACTTGCGTAATTATAAAAATGAATTGAGGGCATGTTCTGGTGAAGGGACCCGAACATGTTTATTAATCCTAAACCATTCTGAATATTAGTTTCTGTTCTTTAAATAGTTTCTGGTGGTGTTTATTACTTATTTAGAGTCCAAATACCACAGCTTTCCCCTTCTGTCTACACGTCTCAGAATGCAGCCCTTCCGTCTCTCAGTGCCCCTCATCCCTTCCCTCCAGCTGCTTTAATCTTGCGTTATCTTCTTACGCAGCATCACTCCTATGTTTAATAGGCCTCTTTCTTCTGGGCATTTGGTGAGTTGAGTTATGGAGGAACCCCTCCCCCTACAACATACACACATGTGTGTACACACACATGTGCACGCTCACATGTTACACGTTTCATTTTACAGATGGGGCCTTGCATCCCAGTCACAGAGCAGAACAGCCATTCCCTGAGGAAGATCCTGGAGCAGATGGGGATGGTTTCCTAAAGCAAGGGCTGCTACCCTCTTCTCAGCTGGAGGGCCTCAAGCATTTTTTACACCAGGTAAGAGAGGGCCCACGCATCCCACCTTATCTTCTTCCCTTCTTCATTTCCTCTTTCTGCTGTAGGAGTCCAAGACTCTGGCATCATCTCCCTTTTAGAATTAATACTTTGTCCCAGCTTCTTACTCTCTCAGTCTTATTCCTATCTCAGAAGTCCTTTCTGGAACTTAGGCGACCAACCGTAGCGCTTACTTCCCCAGCCTCTGCTTCCCTCAGATCCTAAGTCTTTATTGGTCCTGAGGGAACCTTACTATCTTGTCCCCTCAGCTGCTGGAGACAGTGCCCCAGAACAATGAGAACCCCTCTGTTGACCTATTGCCCTCTAAGTCTGGTGAGTGCGAGCTCTAAAGAAGATTGGGGCTGGAAAATGTGGGAGTGGGTTCTCTGGGATGGATTTTTAGGACCTGGCAAAGGTGATGAAGCCTAATAAAGGCCAGGGGGTTGGACCTCCTTCTCTCCTTAGTCCATTTCCTGATTCTTTGATCTCCTTCCTCTTGCTAGGTCCCCTGCCTGTCCAGTCTTGGGAGGACGCCCCTCAAGTGCCACACCTCCCACCCCCTGTCCATAAAACTAAAGTGCCCTTAGCCATGGCGTCCAATCTTTTCCGGGCCCATGAACTTCCCTCAACCTCTTTACGGGGCAGTGGCCCCAGCAGTGGCTCCCCAGAGAGAGGTAAGCAGATCGTGGTTTGCTGGGAGGTGAAAAGGGGAGGTGTTGGGTGTGGAGCAAGTACCTGGAACTAAGGCCCTTCTGGGTTCCTAGGGAGCTGGGAGGAGGGCTCAGGAGAGCAGGTCTAGGATGATGACCGTTACTGATCTGTCTCTCAGGTGGAGATGGGCTCGCATCCTCGAGGCAACTGATGGAGGTGTCTCAGCTGTTACGACTATACCAGGCTCGGGGCTGGGGGGCACTGCCTCCTGAGGACCTGATGCTGTACCTGAAGAGGCTGGAGCACAGCGGGTACCAGCCTGGGAGGGAAGGGGGGAAGGGTTATGCAGGTAGCATCTGGACTGCGGGCAGGGAGATGGCTCAGGCAGGGAAGAGGGGGTGTGTATGTTGTCCACCGAGTGCTCTTTTGTCCTTTTCTGGAGAAGAAAGTAAAGGTAAGATACAGATTGAGTTTCTTCTTCCTACATCTCTCCCTGCTCCCCACCTTTCTTTTTATTCTTTGGATGTTTTTTAAAAATTATATCTAAAGAAAAGGGAAGGGAGGGAGAGAGAGAGAGAGAAACATCTATCAGTTGCCTCTTGCATGCACCCTAACTGGGAACTGAATCTGCGACCCAGGCATGTGCCCTGACCGGGAATTGAACCAGTGACCCTTTGGTTCACAGGCTGGCACTCAGTCCACTGAGCCACACCATCCAGGGCCCTCCTATTTGATTCCAGGTCTATCTTGTTTATTCTTAAGAGACAAAGTTGGGGAGCAGCTCTTCTATTTAACGTCGGGGGTGGGCGAACTCCTCTCCCATCCTCACCCCTTGATTTGTATGGCAGGACTGACAGCCGAGGGGATAATGTCCCCAGAAGGAACACAGACTCCCGCTTGGGTGAGCTCCCCCGGAAAGAGGTGAGCAAAAGCGAGGCAGAACAAGGGGTAGAAGGGCCCTCGCTGACTCATTCCTCCAGCTCTGCACACGGTTCCCTATGGCCTGACCCACCCCATTCCTGTTCCCATTCTCTATTGGATGATAGGTCCCCTTTGCCGAAGGATTCTCGTTCTTTCCACACATGACTTTTCCTCAGTGGGGCAGGAGATGAGAGTACAGGATGCTCACTTTCTCTTCTCTTTCCTTCAACTCTCAGGTTCCCTCCCAGGCTCTCCCTCGCCGCCTTGCCACAGTTTCTAGGAGTGAAAAAGCTCTGGCACGCAAGAAAAGTGGGCACCCCGCCCCTGGGAGCATGAGGAGTCGGGCGGGAGTCTGGAGATAGGCTCCTGGTTCTCTTCTTTGTTCTCTTGTTACTATTTTAATAAATGCTCAGAGGTCTGTACTGGAGTCTGGGACTCAGGAATTTGGCAAATGGAGGTTTTATAGGAAACTACTTTGTAAAGAAACCTCATTTTATTCTGTTTATGTTTTTTTTATGTTATGTTTCTATTTCATATTATGTGGAAAAAGACATGAAGACAGCCTTATGGCTAGATTGGAGAAGTTTTCATGAGCCAAGTTTCAATGTTTTAAGAGTAAAACCCTCAGAGTAATTAGCTCTGATTGGTAGTATCATTTTGAATGATTTTTATTGTCTATATATTTCTGTGTTTTCCAAATTTTCTAAAACAAGCATGTATTATTAATCAGAAAAAAAAACCAGACTTTTAATAAAAGTAAGTTATATAAAGAATTTCAGTAAAAATTTGATTGTTGGAGAGACAGATTTCTCTTTTCAGAGCAGACAATTATTTGAGATTACATTAGTAGGATTCTGGCAGATTCTGCTCCAGCCAGCAGACATTACGATTGCGGTCTTCACCCTTAGGTTTTACAACATGTATAACAGACTAGAGTGCTGACGAGAGAAATAAAGCCCATGATTACAAAAAATTCCATCCTAATACTCACCAAAATGAACAAAGAGAAACACTATTAGAGAAGAAATGGCATCTATGTGAAACTAAGAAGTGTCCCAACTTCACAGCATAAACACCTGCAAACACACCGTACAGTTTACATTACACAGAAGGACGGTGCCGCGGGACCCACACGCAGCTTCCAGCCCTGCAGTCAGGGCGGGCGGTGAGGACGGTAAATGCAACTCTGAAGGGCCTGGTCCTGGGCGTCTAAGGGACAGAGGTTACTAGATTCCCTGAGGCCCTTCTACTTGCTCCTGAATTATTTGGTTAGATCCAGAATAGACATGATAGAGTATAGACTCACATAGTATTTCATATTAATAAATGTTTGTCTTATTTCCTTTTACCTAAAAGTAACTTTGGAGCCCCTGGGAAAGGGGAAAGGGGAAAGGGAAGAAGAGATAAACACACAACCCCGGCCAGGACAGTTGGTCACCGGTCTCACTCAGGACAGCCTTCGCTGGCAGAGGAGCAAGAGGTGAATTTGCGCAGGAGCAGCGCTGGGCTCAGGAGACTTTTCAAGCTCTGGCTCTGCACCCACCTATGGAAATATTTTCTATTTTTTACCCCAAGTGCATAAAATTTGTTTGACCAAACTCTGTGACTTATGGCACAGTATCATTATTAGTAAGGGAGGTTTTTATACCGTTTTTAACAAGCTGGCAAAATGAACACCCAGTCTTATCTCATTATCTCTTGGATTCCAACTTGCCACCCTCAGCTGACATGCCCTACATTTTTCTTAACACTAAAGACAGCCTGGAGAATATTTCCCAGCTCTGCAGAACAAAATCTGGAAAGGGCACAGTGCTGACTTAACCATTCGGGGAGCCAATTATTTTGACTTTTTTTTTAAAATATGTTGTACCCACATTAAAAGTCTGCTTCTTCACAAAATACCAGCACAGAGGCTGGGGAGGAGAAGAAAACCCACAGTCCAGCAGCTCTTCTCCCCAGTTTTTCCTCTATAATTGGCTTGGGAATATTCTGAGAGAGGAAAAAAACTAAGTGATTTTTAGAGCTCTGTGAAAGCCCACATTTAGAGGAGGTGGTGCGTCCTTTAAGCTTAAGATTCGGTTGGTATAGATGGGGTGTCACATGGCACTTTGTCTCCTGAGAACTCCCAAAGCTACTTGGTGTTGGTAGGGGAGGTTCTGGTGGCAGAATATATTTGGGTAAAGGCTAAGCTGTCAGAACAAAGAAACCCGGTGGGACTGTGGCTTTTGGGCGAAGTTTACTTCCCTGGTAATGGTCCAGAGCAGTGGGGTGTCCTGCTTCATGTGGTCACATAGGGTCTCAGCTTCCTTCCATCTTCTTGCTCTGCTATCCCCTACATCAGTGTTACTACTTGTGTGGTTGAAGCAAGATCATTGTCATGTAGGACTCTCAGCTGGCAAGAAGGGAAAAGAGCCATGTTCAATGTCTTAAGACCCATTCTTGGAAATTCCACACATCAATTTTGTTTTATTTCATTAGCAAACCTTGGTCACATGGCCACATCTGACTGTTGGGGACCACTCTGTGTGGTTTCGAAGACTGTAGCCCCGCGAGGGCAGGCTCTGAAAGGGGCTGGTAAGTCTCCCTGGAAAACCAGGTCATAACGCAGGTGGCAGGCATGACTGACTCGTACACCAAGGGTTTCCATGGGAATCAGGCCTAAGATGTACATTTTGTTCTTTGAAGCCTGCTCTGCCTAGTGATAAACCCTGTCGGTATAGCCCAGATGTTTGAGTTCAAGGCATATGGAGTGAAACTCGCTACTTCATGATATACGCCTTTACAACCATCTGGCATCAGCATGTCTTGCAAACCCTGACCTGAAAACATTTCAGTGTTTCTTCAGTTGTTATCTATAGATAGTGTCAGTTTTTTATGACTATAGCCTTTTGGACATTGATTGATAAGCTATGCACGTGTGCTGTGTCCCCCTGCACTTCCCAACCCTAATAAAGCCGTTTCGGAGAAGGGCTTGGGGTGTTCTCCACTAGAAGGAATCACCATCCTCTTTCCCGCCGGAACAACAGAGTGTGTCTGGGACGACTCTTTATTTTCATCCGCGGTGGCCGGGAGAGCTCCACAGGCCGGAGTTCCCCACATTTGACTGCAAGGAAGACTTGGAAACATGGCCTAGCTGGCTGCCATGCATGCAGCTATAACCCTGTTACTGTGCAAGATCTAAGGAAGAGGTAGGAATGGACTTTGGTGGAAAACTAGCAATCGGTATTGACTGGGCAGACAATGAAAAAATGCACCAGACCACGTAAATTAGTCCAACTATGTCGCGTGTTGCTGAGGACGTGGAGCAACAGAACCTCTACTTATGCTCTACAGGGGAGAGACCCAGGAGAGGGTGAGTAGATCGCTTCAGGAAATACTTTGTATTATCTAGGAACTGTGATGATGCCCACACCCTATGATGCAGTGACTCCATCCCCATGGAGGTGCCCTAGAAAACTGCCTGCATGTGCACTAGGAGACAAGTACAACGATGTCAGAGTATAACCTGCAAATGCCAGAATATCTGTCGGCAGTGGTAGAGTCATATAGCGAAATATACCACACAGTAGTACAAATGGGTGGTCTAAAGCTACATGCATCAATATGGATTAATTTCATAAACATGGTGTTGAGTGGGAAAAGAAGAAAATATCCAGTACACTGTTTATGTAAAGTTTGAAAGCAAGTACAAGGCAGTCCAGTCCAGTATGAGGAGGGGGCCCTCGTGGGGGCAGGCTGACTCAGTCTTGGAGGTGAGAAGTGAGTCCGTTTGGCAGGATGGCCTGGCAAGGTGTCAGAGCAGGGCCGAGGTGAGGGGGGCATCTGTGTGGGGGGAGATCATTACATATGGGGGACTGATCAAATATGGAAATATATTACGAACAATGACCTGGCTGGTGTAGCTCAGTGGACTGAGCGCGGGCTGGGAACCAAAGGGTCCCGGTTCGATTCCCAGTCAGGGCACATGCCTAGGTTGCAGGCCAGGTCCCCGTGAGGGCCATGTGAGAGGCAACCATACATTGCTGTTTCTCTCCCTCTCTGTCTCCCTCCCTTCCCCTCTCTCTAAAAATGAATAAAATCTTAAAAAAAAAAAAAAAAAAAAAAAAGAAATATATTACGAACAATGGATTTCTCATTAGGTTTCTCACTACTGAGGAAAGGATTTATACATTGGAAAGGGAGAAAACCTGAATGAATTCTGTGGTGTTGGATTAGAATTAAATGCATCAGCGTAGACTTGCGGTCTTCTAAATAGATAGATATAGAAATACATCTAGATGTAAATTGCCGTGTGTACATACATTCACAGGTTCCCTAGCAATACTGCTATGTTTTCCCAAGGTTGCTCTAACAAATTACCACAGACTGGGTGGTGTTACGTAACAGAAATTTACTCTCCCAGTACTGCAGGCCGGAAGTCTGAAACCAAGGTGTCTGTAGGGCCATGTTCTCCGAAGGCTCTTGGAAAGGATACTTCCTTGCCCTCTTCCTCGCTTCTGTCAGGGGTGACCAGTGATCCTTGATGTTCCCTGGCTTGTAGACACATCAGTCCAATCTCTGCCTCTGTTGTCACATAGTGTTTTCCCTGTTCCCCTGTGTCTTCACATGGCCCTTTCATAAGGACATCAATCATTGGATTTAGGGTTCACCCCAATCCAGTATGACTTGGTCTTAACTGATTGCATCTGCAAAGGCCCTACATTGAAATAAGGTCACATTCAGAGGTACTGGGGGTGGGACTTCAACATATCTCTTGGGGGGATACAATTCAATCCATAATAAACCCATTAACAATGAACACACCTAGCATTCAGCTCTTTCTAAATACCATTCTCTACTAAAAAGGTGCCAGGGCTTCTTGCAGAAATGGCCGATTCCAGATCTAGATCAGGGAAAGTACAAGATAAGCCTAGAAACTCTTGAAGTAAAAAGTAAGGATGATGTGCTCAAAGAATAATGGGGACAGGACAAAAGAACACAGAAGCTGGCTTGAGGGGCTCTGTGTGCCCTACAATTTGAGCATCAAAAATGGTAAAAAAAACAAACAACTATAATTAATTGAATAAAATAAGAAATCATGAGTCCATATGAATATAAATACATTGAAAGGTTGATGAGGTACAGGACATTTACAATTTCAAAGTATGTACCACAAAACACTTAATAATTACAATAGATGAAAGTGTGACTTTACAGTGGAGAATTCTGGGTGGACCATCTTAATCAAGTGATCAAAGTGAAGGTCATCATCAGTATGAGTCAAATCCTAATTGTGTATCTCCTGAGAGGATGTGAAAGGCAAATACAACATCTGCGAGATTCCCGTCAAAGATCCATAGCCTGAATTTAACCACAAAGAAACATCAGACAAACCCAAACTGAGGGACACCAATTAATTACTGGCCTGAAATTTTCAAAACTGTCAAGGTCAAGTAAGTCAAGAAAAGACAGGGGAAATGTTCCAGACCTAAGTTGACTATCTTAGCATAAAAACTAAAAGCACATGATCCTGACCTGGACCATTTTGGTAAAGAGAATTTTGTTGGGATAATGGGTGAAACTTGAAAAACCTGAGGATTAGATAGAATGGAAGTGATGGGTCAATATTAATTTCCTGATATTGATGGTTATTGTGGTTACATATGAGAATTTCCTTGCAGGCAGGAAATGGCACTAAAGCATTTGGAGGTGATGAGGCTTCCCGGTGACAATTTGCTCTCAAATAGTTCAGGGGGAAAAAGTTATTTATACAGTACTTGCAATTTTCTGTAAAGTTTGAAGTTATTTTAAAAAAATGATATGACCAGTGGTGATGACCTCCCCATGAGATTATGCCTCCCCAAAAGGATCTCCTCTACCCCTCTCAGAAGAAAAGAGGAAACACTGGAGAAGCGCTTGGTGCATGCGTGTGAAGTGCCCAGGATGCTGTAGAATCGCTGCCGTCATAGCCATGCACAAGCAGTCGTTCTGTGTGTTGGCTTCCCCACTGTCCTCTGCCAGTCTACAGGAGGGAAAGCAAGGCTTCCAGAGGCTAAATGAACCAGGGCAAAAATGAAACTTGTACTATTTAGGAGGACCCACATTATGTAGTGAAACCAAAAAGAAAAGCAAGGAAACACTATACACCAAATTCAGGCTATTGGTAACCCCTGGGGTGGGGCAGAAGGAGATGTAACTGGGAGGACACCACAGGGGCTTCAGCTTGTAGGTTCTGCTCCGTTTCTTCAACTGGATTACAAAAGTGTTTGTTATTGTGCTTTATAAGTTAGACAGGTTACATATCATTTTTCTTGTATCTCAAATATTTCATAGTAAGGGAGAAAATACACATATTATTGCATTTATATTAGAAAAATAAACTATATATACATAACTGAATATGTAAAACTATGTAGGTACATACATGTTTCTGAAATGGATAGAGAAAGGACTAGAAAGATACCCACTAACAAAAACAAAATGCCTTTGACAAATTTATGTTGAGCCCATGTCAAATTTTATTAAGTTGCTGACAAGGAAAAAAGCACGCCAGCCCAGTGGAAAGTTGCTATTCTGAAGTGACAGGAAGTACTCTTAACAGTTGGGGCTGTGCAGATGCCTAGATAACGTTTGACTTCAAAGGAAAAGAGGGCAGACTCTGGAGTAAGGAAAGAGTAAGTTGTCTGTAATGCTCTATGTAATTCACATTCTCTGTAAAGCTTCAAATGATTGCACTAGTAGCATCTTAAAGAGTATGGTTCCTTTCATCTTGGTACAAAGAAAGCATTACATTTAAAGTGTAAGTGTTTGAAATATACTGCAATTTTTGTAATTCTTTTCAGCATTATTTTGCTGTATCAGGGATGTAAAAAAAGGGGTGGGGGGCTGGGCCTCCCTTATCTTCTGGAAAGCTGCTCTCATTAAAACTTTTCTTTTTCGCACTGACCAGTGCAACTCAGCTGGGTGTTGGCCTGCAAAGTGAAAGGTAGCCAGGTTCGATTCCCAGTCAGGGCACATGGTTGGGCTGCGGGTTTGGTCCTGGTCAAGGCCCATGGGAGAGGCAACCAATTGATGTTTCTCTCCCTCTCTTTTTCCTTCCTTTTCTCTCTTTCTAAAATAAATAAATAAAATCTTTTTTAAAACTTATTTTTCATTTGATACCACTTTTTACTATTTGAATTTTATTTTTACCATGTATTAGATTTTCTTTTTTAAGTTATAATGTACTAATAATAACTAATAGTCAAGAGTTGGTGAACAAAATGCTTTGCATCTGTGCTGGGAAAATTCAAGGCAGGCTCTGGGCTCCAACACCAGTATTTCCAACCACATGTTTTGGCCTCAGCACTGGTAGTGGCAGCTGTGTCACATCTGTGCAGGATGGCCGTGCTGCTGATGTTGACAATGATTTATTAACCTGCCTTTTGGACTGACTAGGGAAGAACAACCAACAGCCACAAACTGACTGTGTGTGTGCAGCAAAATATGAAGACTCCTGACTTCTGGCCAAGACGGAGGCATAGATAGATACACTTCACCCTCTCACACAACCAAAAGAAGGACAATAACAAATTTAAACACAAAAAATAACCAGAACTGCCAGAAAATTGAACCTGGCATGACAACCAAGGAATTAAAAAAGAAACATTTATTCAGACTGGTGGGAGGGGCAGCGATGGTCAGCCAAATCAGAGAGGATACACAGTAAGGTATGGCTGGAGGGCCAGGTGGTCCCACATTTGTGCAGGTAAACCAGGAGGAACAACTGGGGAGCAAGACAGACCACACAACCCAGGGTTCCAGAGCAAGGAAAGAAAGCCTCAAAACCTTTGCCTGAAAAAACCTGTGGGGGTTTCAGTGGCAGGAGAAACTCCCAGACTCACAGGAGAGTTCATTGGAGAGACCACAGGGTCCTAGAACATACACCAACCCACCCACCCAGGAATCAGCACCAGAACGGCCTAATTTGCTTGTGGGTTGTAGGAGAAGTGACCGAAAGCTGGCCGAGAGCTGAGCAAGCAGCATTTTCCCTTTCTGACCCCTCCCCAACATACAAAGCCACAACACAGTGACGTGGGTAGCCCTGCCCTGGTGAATACCTAAGTCTCTGCCTCTTACAACATAACAGGTATGCTGACACACACACACACAAATGACCCAAATGAAAGAACAGATCAAAACTCCAGAAAAAATACAACTAAGCAATGAAGAGATAGCCAATCTATCAGATGCACAGTTGAAAACACTGGTAATCAGGATGCTCACAGAAATGGTTGAGTATGTTTGCAAAATACAGGGAAAAGTGAAGGCTATGGAAAGTGAAATAAGGAAAATGCACAGGGAACCAACAGCGAAGGGAAGGAAATCAGGGCTCAAATCAATGATTTGAAGCAGAAGGAAGAAATAAACATTCAACCAGAACAGAAAGAAGATACAAGAATTCAAAAAAATGAGGAGAGGCTTATCCTAAGGACAACTTTAAACTTCCTTATCCTAAGGAATCTCCAGGACAACTTTAAACTTCCAACATCCGAATCATAGGGGCACCAGAAGAAGAGGAAGAGCAAGAAATTGAAAATTTATTTGAAAAAATAATGGAGAACTTCCCCAATCTGGCAAAGAAAATAGACTTCCGGGAAGTCCAGGAAGCTCAGAGATTCCCCAAGAATTTGGACCCAAGGAAGCACATGCCAAGGCACATCATAATTACATTACTCAAGATTAAAGATAAGGAGAGAATCTTAAAAGTAGCAAGAGAAAAGGAGACAGTTATTTACAAAGGAGTTCCAATAAGGCTATCAGCTGATTTCTCAAAAGAAACCTTGCAGGCAAGAAGGGGCTAGAAAGAAGTATTCAAAGTAATGAAAGGCAAGGACCTACATCGAGATTACTCTATCCAGCAAAGCTATCATTTAGAATGGAAGGGCAGATAGAGTGCTTCCCAGATAAGGTAAAGTTAAAGGAGTTCATCATCACCAAACCCTTATTATATGAAATGTTAAAGGGACTTATCTGAGAAAACAAAATTGGTCAAAACTATGAACAGTAAAATGACAACAAACTCACAACTATCAACAACTGAACCTAAAAAACAAAAACAAAAATGAACTAAGCAAACAACTAGAACAGGAACAGAATCACAGAAATGGAGATCACATGGAGGGTTATCAGCAGGTAGGGGTGGGGTAGAATGAGGGAAAAGGTACAGGGATGAGAAGCATAAATGGTAGGTACAAAATAGGGGGAGGTTAAGAATTGTATAGGAAGAGGAGAAGCCAAAAACGCATATGTATGACCCATGGACATGAACTAAGGTGGGGGGATGCTGGTGGGAGGGGCAGTGCAGGGCTGAGGGGAATAAAGGGGAGAAAGAAAATGGGACAACTGTAATAGCATAAGCAATAAAATATACTTTAAAAAATATGAAGACTCCTTTTGTATCGGGGAGTTCTTTGGTGAGGGCAAACGTGGGACATAAATATTTATAGGATGTATTAGTCAGGGTTCTCCAGAGAAACGGAACTGACAGGATGTATTTGCACATATAAATATACACAGAGAGACTTATTTTAAGGAATTGGCTCACATCACTACGGAATCTTGGCTAGCCCAAAATCTGCAGGGTAGACCTGTGAGCTGGGGACTCAGGTGAAGAGTTGCAATTTGAATCCAAAGGCAGTCTATTGGCAGAATTCCTTCTTTCTTGGGGTGGTCAGTCTTTCTGTTCAGGCCTTCAGCTGATTGGATGAACCCACCCACATTATGGAGAGCAATCTGCTTCAACTCAGAGTCTACTGATTTAAATGCTAATCAGCTGATAATGGAAAACCTCCCATAAGCTGTTGGGGGTGGCAGGATGCCAGATCCTGGGTCAGTTGCATTATAAATCATCCTTGACTTTTTAATGTGTATCTTTTATATAGCCTGCCATTTTAAATTTATATATCGATACTTCAAAATTGCCTTTTCTAGCCTGGATTCAGGCTTTTGTCCAACAGCAAATGAATTAGCATTTCAAGTTGTATTATGGCGGTCACAGAGAGGTGTTAATTTGTGTATACATTTGAATAATTTAGTTCTTTTTATTTTTAAAAAAGAGTAGAAAACAGAAAAGCACAACTGCCAGTTTTATCAAGAAAATAATTGAGACAAATTTGGCAAACATTAGGAAGGTCCAAAGGAACAAACCTATAGCTTTAAATGGGCTTCCATTGAACCCCATTTCAATTGGTTAAGGCTGGGTTTCTGGCTCTCAGGCTCCGGATTTAACTGCTTGTTTGTATGTCTGTTGCTCCACCTGGATCCTAAGCAGCTTGAGAACAGGGCCTGCGTGCACATGGGCTGGCAGAGAGTATTTTCCCAACTGATGTCTGCTGATTAGAATTTAAATTTTTTATTTTCTCTTATAAAGCTTGCTCATTGTAAAAGATTTAGAAAACAAAATTATAAATGAGAATGACATTTTCTTCTCATTTTTAATGCACATCCCAGAGGCCTCTGTGAAGCTGATGGTTCTCCTTGGAATCTCCATGTCCTGTTCTGGGGCCCAGAATTCAATCAGCTGCGCCTGTGGCCTCTGAGCTGAGGGAAACTGTGGGGCTCCCAATACCTTTGTCGCTCTGTCATAGACTGGGCCGCAGGGACTTCCAGGAGGGCACTCTCGAGTTCCTGTCTCTGGGGACTTTCTCCACTTTAGGCTCAATCCCCCAAGCATCCCCACACTTGCCTGGGATTTCTGATTCTGTCCCCTCACCTTGGGGTTCAGCCTGGTGTTCGGTGAGGGTGGAATGCATTCAGTACCTCTCACCTCCTCTTTCTCTCCCCTTAGCCTTTTCCTGTCTTAGGAGCGAGGAACTTAAAACTACAACGTCCCCTTTCCCATTTGAAAGTCAGCAGAAGAATTCCTTTTTCTTTTGTGTTCCGATAGGGCCACTGTTTCTCCGGTGGCCCTGAATGCAGAATACTTGGAAGAGTGGATGAAGGAAGGGTTAAGGTTTAACCCAGAAAATGGGGGAAAGGTGGATAATATTTCAACATATTGTTTTTATGCAACTGAAGGGATTCAAATTTTACCACAGTGACATAAACATTATTTTGAGCTGCAGACAGTTGAGAATTAGTAGATGCAGAAAGAACCTTCCCTTACCTGACTAAAAACAGAAACTTCTGGGAGTGAGACTGACATGATCTCCTCTTCAGGCAGCCTCAGCGCTGGGAAAGGGGCCAAGGACAAAACTTCCAGAAGTCCCTTCTTGCGGGGAGTTTCATGGCCTTGAAGAAAACAAAGAAGACCACTGACCGTACATAAACTATCACAAACTCTCACCTCCCATTTTGTTCCCATAAAAGCCCTTTTATCTTTCCTAAAGAAACACATTTGTTCTTCCTGGAGAAGTCCCACTCCCTTCCCCCATTAGGTTAAGTATATAAACCCCTATCTGTAGAGATATTAAGCCAAGTTACTCTCTCTGTGAGCCCTTGCATACATATGGGAATAAGCTGTGTCTTTGCTAATCTATCCTCAGTCAGTTAATTCACAGGCCTCCAATACTGAATGTAAGAGAGTAGAGAACAAGTTTTTTCTCCTAAGAGAAGCAATAATTTTAGAATCTTCCTCAAGCTGAAGGTAGAAGTTAGGGACTCCAGCTCCCCTGCAGGAATTCCAGTCTTAAGGGAATCCACCGCAGGAGAGAGTTTTCTGTCAAACCTAATGATTTTCACAGTGTGAACGCGTTTGCTTGAAGCCGAGGAAGGGTCACGAAGGAGGCCTGAGGTTTCAGGGAGCGCTGAGGCCAGCTGAGCCCAGGTCTCAGTCCTCCCCCTGGAAAAAGAGGAAACTAGTGGGAAACATTCGCACGCAGGCCCTGCGTTTCCACGGCCAAAGAAAATGCTGTTATATCTCCTTTTCCATGTTTCCTTACATGTATTTACCTTTGTTTTCTACTCATGTGAGTACAGACTGTTTTGCACCTTTAACTTGTATTATTTGTTAGATATAATTTTATATTGTGAATATAAACTTTTTTTTCAGATTGTCAAGCATTCTTAGGTATCCTAAGTTCTGATAGCTACCGAATATTACATCACACAGACGTGCCACGGTTGTCTGTAATTGGTCCCCCAGCCTGGGCAGTAAGGTTTTCTCTAAAGGTCTTGATGTAATGCATTAATTCTTGCATTGAATATCCTGTACAGAAATCTTTGTGCTAAAATCCCATATTATTTCCTCGGGTGATTTTGTAGAAGTAGAACTAAGATATAACTTACATAAAGTGCATAAATCTTAAAGGTTGATGAAATTTTACATATTTGAGCACTCAGGTAGACACTAGCCAGACCAAAACAGAATCTTTCCATTTCCATCACCTAGAAAGTCTCCTCATGCCCCCTCCTAGTCAATGCTGACCCACTCCCCTGCGATAAGCCACTATTCCCAACGCTAATGAATACTTTTGCCTGTTTGTAAACTTCGTGTAAATAGAATCATCGATATAGACTCTTGGATGTCCAGCTTCCTTGTCTCAACGTAATGTCTGAGAGATTCATCTGTACCGTTACACGTATCAGTAATTTACTTTTTTCTGTAGTTTTTTGTATTCTGTTTGAATATATCAAATTTATCCATTCTCCTTTAATAGAAATTTGGGTTGTTTCCAGTTTTAGGATGTTACAAATGAAGCCGCAGTGAACATTCTTGTACATTTTTTGGGTGGACATGCACACTTATTTCTGTTGAGTACACACCTATGAATGAAAATGCTGGTGGATCTGTTTAGCTTCAGTAGAAAACTGTCAAATGGTTTCCAAAGAGGCTGAAATACTTTATATATTATACCTACTAGTCATATATGAGAGTTCCAGTTACTACTCCGTATCTTATCAATCTTTTCATGTTAGCCATTCTGGTGGGCGTGTAGTGGTGTCTCATTGTGGTTTTAATTTGGATATGCACTTTTTATTATGAAAATAATATATTTATATATGAAAAAATTGGAAAGTACAAGAGAAAAACTAAAAATATTCATATTCTACCATCCTCTTCTCTTCCTCTCTGACTTTATTTGATCTGGGGTATGTACCTACCTTTTTAAGGTTGTACTGATATACGCTCTCACCAACAATGCATGAAAAGTACTTCTTTTTTCTCTGAACTGGGATTATTTTGAATTGTCAATTTGTTATTTTGGTGTCTCATTAGGGTTTTATTTAGCATTTCTTTTATTCCTAGTGAGTTGGAGTTTAAAATAATTTTTACTGCTATTTATAGTAATTTTTTGTAAATTGTTTCATTTCCTTTGATGAAACAAATTTCTGATCATCACATCTAGCAAGAATAACATTAAAAAAGAAGTTTATGTGGTACTCTCATGAATTAACAGATATGCAAAAATTTGAGATAAAATTTTAGCAGTCAAAATAAAACTTTAAAAGGAACATATACATTGACCATTCTATTTTTTCCCTCTAAAGCTCAAGCCATCAGTATAACTAATACTATTACTGAAAAAAAAATTGTAAAAATTCATGTAATTATTTTCATAAATGCCAAAAGGGAATTCTTCATTGAAACTTTTCCTAAAAGCAATAAAGGATTGCCTCTTTTACATGACAAAAAGGCTCTATTGAAAACCAAAATTATACTTAATGGAGAAACATGAATTATTTCTCTTTGAAACAAGAATAAGAAAAAAACACGTTATCAGCCTTATTTAACTTAGCTCTAAAAATTCTCACAACGGAATTTGAGACGAGAAAGATGTACATAAAGAAAGGGAAGAAGTAAAACTATCATGTTTTATAATGAAGTGAAAGGCACCTCAAAATTACTAGACATAATAAGTGAAGGCATCAGAGGAACACAATATAACGAAAATTAATTTAGGTGAATCTTTATTTTTACATTAGTGCATCTCTCCATTATTTCTTTCCATTTATTCATTTCTTTTTTATTCTTTAGTAAAGGTTTATAATGTCATTCCAAAGATCCTACACATTTCATACTAAATTTTTACAGGTATGTAAAAGTTTTTATTGCTATTGTGAATGGCACCTTTTTTGTCATTACATTTACTCTTTTTCTTAAATGTTTTAAATAATATATTTATTATATGCACTGATTACAATATAACATTAAAATATTTTATTCTTCAATTACAGTTGACATTCAATATTATATTAGTTTCAGCATAATGGTTAGACATTTATATAACTCACAAGGCGATCACCCTGGTACGTCTAGTACACATGTGACAGCTGACATCAGACAGTTATTACCATATAATCGACTATATTCTCTGTGCTGTACTTTAAATCCTTGTGACTATTTTCTAACTGACAATTTGTGCTCTTAATTCCTTCCCCTCTTTTAAAAATTTGTATTTATTAATATGAGAGAGAGAGAAAAACACTGATCTGTTGCTCCGCTTATCCATGAATTCACTGGTTGACCCCTGTGTATGTGCTGTGATGGGGGATGGAACCCGAAGCCTTGGTGTATCATGATGATGCTCCAACCCACAGACCCACTGGCCAGGGCCATCCCTTCCCCCTTTCACACAGCCGCCAACTGCCCTCCCACCTGGCAATCATCAGTTTGTTCTCTGTACCTAATATAACATTTGAACTTATTTGGAATTGTCCTTCATTTCTGTTTTTCTATCACTTAACAAGCATCAGTTATCCATAATCACAAACAGTAGAGGTATATCACATGAATATCATGATAAAGTCTTGTTTAAGAAAGTTGAAAGTTTTATTTTTCTAGCTTTCACATTGTTAAGCTGCTCCCACTTTTCTATTGATCTTTTTCTCTTCTCAGTTTCTTTTGTGATATCCTGGGAGGCATACTAATACTTTTAAAGAGTTTATTTATTTATTTTTAGAGAGAGGAGAAGGGAGGGAGACACAGAGGGAGAGAAGCATCAATGTGTGAGAGAAACGTGCATCAGTTGCCTCTCATAAGTGCCCTGACCTGGGACCAAACCTGCAATCCAGGCGTGTGCCCTAACCAGGAATCCAACCGGTAACCTTTCACTTTGAGGGCTGATGCCCGACCAACTGAGCCATGGCAGTCAGAGTTAAGATGTTCTAAATTTAGGAAATAAATCACTGGTGCCTGATATACCGCACTAGACCAATTACGATTTGGTTATGTCACAGGTGGGCACAGGTAACCAGGTTCTTGGTGATCACGGACAAAGAATTGAACCGAACACACAGAGTTTATAGCAGAAAGAGAGAGAGCAGGTTTATTAAGCGATAGTCCACTCCACAGAACATGGGAGCAAGCCAACTCTGAGCAGAGATTGACCTCAGGGACTGGAGGGATTCTGTTCTTACAGGGCGATTTTTCCTGGCTACTTTTGGCAGGCTTTTATTGCGTATGTACAAGTAGTTGTATTATTTTAAAGCTATTCTGTATGTGGTCTCCCATGATTTTCCTTGATTGGCCACTGGAGAAGGGAGTCTCACGATGCTAATTTATTATAATGTTATTATAATGAAGCAGGTGTTGTGTAGCACATTCTGCGCAGGTGCATTCATGAGTCACCATGATTCAGCGCTTTTCCAGAAAGCAGGAACAACTGGTCTTAGAACATGGTCTCTGTCTTGTATAGATGTCCTTTATCTTAGCCCTGGGCCACCCCCGGAGTTTCCTTCTTCCTGACTATCTTCTGCCTCCATTACAGAATTTTTGCTAACCGTACCTCAGATTTCAAGCAGTTGACAGTGACTAGCACAGTGTTTTGGTTATATATTGCTATGGAACAGCCACCCCAAAACTTTGGCTTAAGCAAAAAATATATTCCAGTCACTCGTGGTGCTATGATTTGACCGGACTTACCTGAGCAGTTCTCACCCAGGATTTGCAGTCCAGCAGGGAAATCTAGAGCCTTAGCTAGACCAGACATCCAAAATGATGCACTTACATGACTGGCATTTGAAGTTGGCTGTTGGATGGGAGCAGAGCTGGGCTTATACTCTCATGAGATGGGAGCATGCTCAGAGTGATTCCAAGAGACCCATAGAGAAGCTACAAGGTATCTTGGAAGTCCCAACAAACCACTTCTGCCACACGATATTGGTCAAGCAAATCAGGAAGGCCAGCCCTGGTCAAAAGTGAGGAGAACTGGCCCCACCCCTTGACGTGAAGTGCTGCTTGCAGATATAGAGAGGGCAGGGACTGAGGGCAGCCGTCTTTGCAGATTATTCATTACACTCATAGAAGTCGCAAAAATACTTGAGACAAAACCAGACCAGTAAGGGGTTGTTTTTTATTTTCACTTTAGTGTGGTCTAGTTCAGTGCTTCTCAAATCACTGTGAATACAGATTGCCTGCGGATTCTGTTCAGATTCTGATTCAGTAGGGGACTGAGATTCTGAGTTTCTAACACACACCTACATGGTGCCCACCCTTTGGGGTCTGCGACCTCACTTTGAGTAGTGAGCACCTACTTAAACAGCAGAAAGGCCATTTACATTGGACACTTTTATACTATTTCCTTTTAGGCTAGTGAGGTTTTAGTGTCCCTTATAGATTGGTGCCCAGCAATACCCATTTTCTAATTCATTGTTCCAAGTTCCCATAAAAACAATTAATTTTTGTATATTTATTCTGGTTCTGGCCTCCTTTTAAGTATTTTCTTGTATCTGACCAATTTTTCAGTTGATTCACTTGGATTTTCTACATAGAGAATTTTATCATTGTTTTTTCCTCCTCAATATTATAATTTTTATCTATTTTTGTCTTATTTTGATAGAACTTTCAAGATAATATGAAATAAAACTGGTGATAATTGGCATTCCCGTTTGATTCCTGACTTTAATGGAACGACTTCTAATGTTATGATGTTAATTTTTGAATTACGGTCTTACTTTCTGATTTCTGGTGAATACTCTTTATCAAGTTAAGTAAGATGACAACAAACTCACAACCATCAACAACAGAACCTAAAAAAAACAAAAACAAATTAAGCAAACAACTAGAACAGGAACAGAATCACAGAAATAACGATCATATGGAGGATTTTCAGCGGGTTTGGGGGGAGAATGGGGAAAAAGTACAGGGAATGAGAAGCATAAATAGTGGGTACAAAATAGACAGGGAAGGTTAAGGATAGTGTAGGAAATGGAGAAGCCAAAGAACTTATATGTATGACCCATGGACATGAACTAAGGAGGAGGGTGGAAATGCTGGTGGGGGGTGCGGTGCAGAGGGGAATAAAAGGGGAAAAAATAGGACAACTGTAACAGCATAATCAATAAAATATATTTTAAAAAAGAAACTATTGCAGAGCAGTTTGGTAATAAGTGTCATTATTAATATTTTCTTTTGATTCTCTTAATCTATTTGCAACTTACCAATCAGAAGACATTAGGTAAATACTTGGGCAGTTTTAGATTTCTCTTTTAAAACTTTCTGTTCATTTTGGGTCTTCCTTCCCTTTCTTTTGCATGAAAGTTCAAGTTAGAGAAAGATGGGAAACAAACTTCTTGCCTTCCTGTGAGTTTTACCCTCCAACCAGATTTTTCTGTTTCCAAAAAAGAAAGAAACACTCCTACCCACCATTTTTTTCTCTCTGAGGCTTTGCCTCAGGAAGGTGCCCTCCTGGCACTAACTTTTTTTTCTTAACAGCCTTATTGAGATACAATTGATGTGCCACACAATTTACTCACTTAAAGTGTACACTTCAATGGTTTGGTTTTTGTCTATTCACAGAGTTGTACAACCACACCACAGTCAATTTTGGGACATTTTTATCACCCCCAAAGAAATCCTGAACACTTTAGCTCTCAATCCCTTCCAGCTCTAATAAACCACTAATCTACTCCTTTGTCTCTGTGTATTTGCCTGTTCTGGACATTTCATATAAGTGGATTCATATATGGCCTTTTGTGACTCGTTCCTTTCACTTAACATGTTTTCAAGGTTCATCTATGTTGCGGCATGTATCAGCACTTCATTTATTTTTGTGGCTGAGTAATATTCATTATATGGATATACCATATTTCATTTATTCACTCATCAGTAATAGACATTTATATTTTTCCCACTTTTTTACTATTATGAATAACACTGCTATGGATATTTGTGTATAAGTTTTTGTGCGGATATATGTTTTCATTTCTCTTACGAACATACCTACAATAGAAATTTGGGGGTCACATATTGTAGTAACTCTATGCTTAACCTTTTGAGGTTCTGCCAGACTGTTTCCAAAGCAGCTGCACCATTTTACATTCCCACCAGCAGTGCAAAGGGATCCAGTTTCTCAACAACCTCACCAACACTTGTTATTATCTATATTTTTATTATAGCCACTCTAGCAGATGTGATATCTCGTTGTGGTTTTGATTTTGCATTTCCTTGATGGCTAACAATGTTGAGAATCTTTCATAAAAGAGGCAAGAACATACAATGGGGTAAAGGCAGTCTCTTCATAGTCTGTTGGGAATATTGGACAGAGATACGTGCAAAAAAATGAAATGAGACCACTTTCTAATACCATATACAAGAATAAACTCAAAATAAATTAAAAACTTAAATGTAAGACTCAGAACCATGAAACTCCTAGAAGAAAACATAGGCAGTAAACTATCTGCAATTTCTCTTAGTAATATTTTTTCTGAGATATCTCCTTGGGCAAGGGAAACAAAAGAAAAAATAAATAACACTACATCAAACTAAAAAGTTTTGCACAGGAAAGAAAACCATCAACAAAATGAAAAGACTACCTACTGAATGGGAGAATATATTCACCAATGATACATTGACGAGGGGTTAAAATCCAAAATGTATAAAGAACTCATATAACTTAACACCAAAAATATCCAAACAATCCAATTTTAAAATGGACATAGGACTTGAATAGACACTTCTCCAAAGAGAACATACAGATGGTCAATAGACATGTGAAAAGATGCTCAATAATCATCAGGGAAATGCAAATTAAAACCACAATGAGACATCACCTCACACCAGTCAGAAGGCTATCATCAATAAATCAACGAAGAACAAGTGCTGATGAGGATCTGGAGAAAAGGGAACCTTTCTGCACAGTCAGTGGGAATGCAGACTGGTGTAGCCACTGTGGAAAACAGTATGGAGGTTCCTCAAAAAATTAAAAATATAACTACATTATGACCTAGCAATTCCACTTCTGGGTAGAAACCTAAAACATTAATTTTAAAGATATATGCACCCCTATGTTTGTTGCAGCTTTACTTACAATAGCCAAGATATGGAAGCAACACAAATGCCCATCAGTAGACAAGTGGATAACCCAGCCAGCATGGCTCAGTTGGTTAAGTGTCATCTCACAAACCATAAGGTTGCTGGTTTGATTCCTGGTCAGGGCATATTGGGGTGAGTACAGAATGTGCCCAGCCGAAATTTCTCTCTCATATTGATGCTTCTCTCCCTCTCTTTCTCTATCCATTCTCCTCTGTCTAAAATAAAAATAAATTTTAAAATGCTTTTAATAGACAAGTAGATAAAAAAATCTCCGTTATAGAGACATTGAATTTAAGAACAAACTGACAGTAACCAGGGGGGAGGTGGGAGGAGATAATGGGGGTAAAGGCGGAAGGGCTGTCAGGAACATGTATAAAGGACACATGGGCAAAGCCAAAGGGGAGGTAGGATCAAGGCTGGGAGGTGGAGGTGGCTGGGGTGGGGAGGATTGATGGGGGGCAAATGGAGACAAATGTACTCGAACAACAATTAAAAAATGTGAAAAAATATATAAGTAACTAACCAAAATATCTCATATATATATATAAAATAAAATATTACTCGGCCATAAAAAAGAATGAAATCTTATCCTTTGCAACAACGTGAATGGACCTAGAGGGTATAATGCTAAATTAAATAAATCAGACAGAGAAAGACAAATACCATATGATTTCACTATATGTGGAATCGAAAGAACAAAATAAACAAACTAAACAAAACCAGACTCAGATACAGAAGACAAACTGATGGGTTGCCAGATGGGAGGGGGCTTGGAGGAATGGGTGAAAAATGTGAAAGGATTAGGAAGTACAAATTGGTAGTTACAAGAGTCACAGGGAATATAGTTAGTAATATTGTAATAATTATGTGTGGTGCCAGGTAAATACTTGAATTATTGGGGGGGGTTACTTTGGAAATTATATAATTGTCTAACTACTATGCTGTACACCTGAAACTAATATAAAATAACATTGAATGTCAACTGTAATTGAAAAATAATTTAAAAAATAAATATAGAGAATGTTGAGCATCTTTGCCCCAGCTGGTGTGGCTCAGTGGATTGAGTGCCAGTCTGTGAAACAAAAGTTTGCCAGTTCAATTCCCTGTCAGGCCACATGCCTGGGTCGTCAGCCAGGTCTCCAGTTTGGGTCATGGGTTGGGGATATGCAAGAGACAACCAATCAATGTTTCTCTCCCTCTCTTTCTCCCTCCCTTCCCCTCTCTCTAAAAATAAATAAATAAAATCCTTAAAAAAATAATTAATAAATAAGTAAATGTCAAGCATCTTTTCATGCGTTTATGGCCATTAATGTATCTTCTTTACATATATATCTATTCAGATCCTTTGCCCATTTTAAAATTGGATTGTTTTTTATTATTGAGTTGTATCATGAAAATTTTAAAGAATAAATTGCTAATGTACTGAATCACCTAGAATCTGACTTCTTATTCATTTTCAAACCTGTTTTTTAATGAGACAAGATTTTTTTTTTAGAACTGCATTTAGCATTTGTGTGAAGAAAACACAAGCAACTTTAAAAACAGAATTTTCCTCTGCTCTCAACTGGCCAAGACAGGGAAGGCAAAAAAAGGCAATGTTTTGTAGGATCATTTGAAGAAATGGTACTTAAAAGGTGTCAGTTTGTTCTAGCTTTTTAAATAAACACTGAGAAAGTCTCCTAGCCTCAGTTCCGAGAGCCCCAGGCAGAGACAGGGACTAGGTGAACGGCATGGAGAGTTGATCTTTGACTCAATTAGGCTGAATCAATCTTGTCCTTGAGTTCCCAGAAAAATTCAATTACAGGTCAAGTGTAGGAAGCCCAGTAATTGTGGCTTAAGTAGCAGAAATGACAGGTGATCAATAGCAGCCTGAGGATGGGTCTGACTTCAAAGCCCCTGAATCCACGGGGGGGGGGAGGGGGGGGGAAGGCAAAAGAGCCACAGACAGGAAGAGGCTCCTGGAGTTGAGGAACCAACCACTGAGAGGTTTGCCCAAAACCAAGGGGACACTGGAAGTGGCACTGACCCCCATGCCTGTGTACACAGTTACTGACCTGACTGTGGAGGCTCATGGGGCAGAGGGGCTCATGGGTGAGACAGGAGGCGGCGTTCGGAGCCTCCAGCTGCAGTGTCTTCAGCTGAGTGCAGTAGCATCTGGCCAGAAACTGCACTACCCAGGCCAAGGTCAGAGGCTGGGGCTGCAAGAAGTGGGCTCTATGGAGGAGAGCAAAAATCATGACTTGGGACTAGAGACAACTCCTGAGGAAAACAGCAACTGTCTAGGAACCCCTTCTTCCTGCTAAACCAAGTATGAAGCTCACGGAAATAACTGCTCCCTCTAGTGGTGACACAAATATTGCAGGAGAGGCTTTCTAACGAGTCAAAATCCAGAAGCTATAAATAGATTGCTAAATGCCACTGTCTAAAAAAATAAAAAACAAAACCACCATCACAATAAATCCCCCCAAAATTTTGTGTGGGAAAAAATTAGAAATATATTGCACTATAAGTTTTCACGATGTTACCATTGGGGGAAGTTGGGTAAAGGGTACAGGAGATGGCTCTGTTCGTTTTTACTGAAATAGTGTAATTAAATTATACATAAAGTCAAAAGACACACAACAGTCTGGGGTAAATATTTGCAACTTATATCACAGACCAAGGAGCTTCTTGAAACCTAGGGGGAAAAAGACATGCATCAAATAGAAAAAAAAAAAAAAAGAAATTAGCAAAGGATATGAAGAGATAGTTCACAAAAAAGAGATATTGTATGTCTTTAAATATATGAAAAGAAGATCGCATTTCCTCACAAGATAAATTCAAACCAAAACTATTTTTTTAGTGAGACACCATTTTTTCCTACCTCACAGATTGGCAAAAGTCCCCATATCCAAAAGGTGGACAACACAATTTTTTGGCCAGGCTTTTAGGGAAACAGTTTGCTCTTTGACTCAGCAATGCCACTTCTGGGTTACGTAGGTAAGATATGTGCATAAGGTACAGATCTATATGCATAAAAATGAACTGACAGCCCTGGCCAGTGTGGCTCAGTTGGTTAGAGCGCAATCCCATAAACTGAAAGGTCACAGGTTCAATTCCTGGTCAGGGCATATGCCTAGGTTGCGGGTTTGGTCCTGGTCGGGGTACATAAGAGAGGCACAAGAGGAAACCGAGTCCTTGGGTGAGGATGAAAAAGAAAAAAATATTTAAAAATAAGCTGACATAAGCTCAGGATATTCATTGAGACACTATCACAAAAACAATGGTCCGGCTACATAATAAACTACATACAATATAAGCTGTAAGAAAGAAGGAAGATCTCTATATTCTGACCTAGAGAGAGTTCCTGGTTTATGGCTAAGTGAAGAAACAATGTTCAATATAAAGTTTATGCTGCCTTTTAGGGAAGAAAGGGGAATAAGAATATATATTTGTAAAAATAGTTAAATATATTACCTATTTTAAAAAAAGATTCCCAAGACTGAAGTGATTAGCAGAGGGGGTTAGAATGGAATTCGTCACCCATCCTTTGGGATGACGGACAAGCTTAGGGATCCATGGCTGGGATCACGGAGTTTGGCAATGTTACGGAAGGACATGACCTTAAAAATCATCTAGCTCTGAATTTTCACATTTTCAACAGGTGAGGGAGACTAAGGCCAAGAATGGAGAATTCGCTTGTCTAAGGATCCGTAGTGAATAGTGTAACTACAAGCTCTGGAACCCAGATCACTCCATTTTTGAGGAACTGACTCTTTGGCATTAAGTCCTCTCACTAAGGAAGAGGCATTGCAAATCAAGAGAGGAACATGGGCCACTTTTTGTGATGACAGCTGTCCAGAAGCCCCATGCTCTCCACACAGCTGCTCACCCATAGCTGCCTGGGTTACAGCTGGGTGGGATTTAGCTCCAGCATCATGGCCATCTGGGCCTGCAGGGCCAGAGGGTGGCCACTGCTGAATGACCACACACCTGAGGTGACTGAAAAGGGACTGATTCCTACAGTTCCGGCAAGACTGGGGAGGCTAAAGGAGCTGGAGGTGACAGTTCACCCAATCACAGTGGGGGAGAGGGTGGGGGGAGACCACTCCTCATTGGAAGGAGGGGAAGGAAGCAGACTTTCCAGACAACTAAGAGTTACACATTTTAAATAAGTTAAACCGCTTTTTAAATGGGAATATTTCTAAAACCTTTCCTTTAAAAAGCAGAGCCATCATATTCAAAATGACTGAACGAGTAAAAATAAATAAATAAATAGAAATAAAAAACTGAGCCTACTGAGCATAGTTTAACTCTTCCAGTGACTCAGGGCCATTAATATAAATAAATTGCCTGGGATTGTGACACGGGCGGTCCCAAGGGATTCCTGCAGTATGAAGGTGAGGGCTCTGCCCCTTACGTTAATACACTGCTCTTCCTTCTGAGAGCTTGCCTTTGCTTTCCATAGCCTGTCTGTCCTTTGTTTCAGCTGCCGTCGCCTGGGCTGGCAACGCCTGAGTCTCAGGGGCCCCCTCCCCCCACTCTTCTCCCATCATCCTTCCTCATAATCACTGAGAATTTGGAGAGTAAGAAAACCCCCTCTCTGTGCAAAGCCTTCCAGGGTCTTTCAGAGTTTTATATAACTTGAACTCAAACAGCATGTAGTGTTTTGTGTCTGGCTTCTTTCACTCGGTATAATGTGTTTTGAGATTCATCCGTTTTGTTGTGTGTATACCAGTAGTTCATTCACTTTTTTAGAAAGCTTAGTCCACCTGGCAGGTATGGCTCAGTGGCTTGAGCGATGGCCTGCGAACCGAAGGGTTGCTGGCTCTATTTCCTGTTGGGCACATGCCTGGGTTGTGGGCCAGGTCCCCAGTGGGGGGCTTGTGAGAGGCAACTCAAACACATCAATATTTCTCTCCTTCTCTTTCTCCCTCCCTTCCCTTCTCTCTAAAAATAAATAAAATCTTTAAAAAGAAGGTTAGTCCAGGTATAATCGACATGCAATAAACTGCATGTCATTCAAGTGTATTATTTGATAAGTTTATACCTCTTTGTGAAACCAGTGATGAGTGATCACCATCACGCAGCATAATTATTCTGAGATCAATGTTGTTACATGTGTCAACAGCTCATTATTCTTCATTGATGAGTGGTACTCCTTGTATGAATATACCACAATTTATTTATCCATTCATGTGTTGATGAGCATCGGTTATTACAAATGAAACTGCTACAAACATTTTTTTTTTGCTATGAAAATTCTTTTTCAAAGAAAGCTGCTATGCCCTTTCAAGTCTTTGTATGGACATATGTTGTCCCTTTTCTTGGGTAAGTACCTAGGAGTGAAATGGCTGGACTTCTGGTAGGTGTATGTTTAATTTTTAAAGTAACTGCCAAACTGTTTTCCCAAGTGGTTGGACCATTTTATTTTCCTGCAAAAAAATGTTTTGAGAGTCCCACTTGTTACACATACTCTCCAGCACTTGGTGTTGTCAGACATCAAAACTTTAGCCGTTCTAATTGGTTATTATTACCCTAATAACTAATGATGTTGAACATTTTTTCCACATGCTTCCTGGCCATTTCTATCTTCTTTTGTGAAAAATCTGTTTGAATTATTTGCCCATTGCTTATCCAGGTTATGCATCTTATTTTTGAGTTGTAAAAGTTCTTTACATATTCTGGACACAAGCCTTTTGTCAGATATATGTATTCAAAATATTTTCTCCTTGTCTCTGGTTTGTCTTCTCATTTTCTTAATGGCGTCTTTCAAAGAGCACAATTTTTTATTTTCATGAAGTACATTTTGCCAGTTGTTTTTATGGTTCACGCTTTCTGTTGTTGTTCATTTTGCCTACCGATGTGGTGAAGGCACAGTTGGACAATGTGATTTACTGTGGGGCCTTTGGTAGAGGTGGTCGTATCGGTTCTGTCTTTGGAGGGACTGGAGACTAAAGGTATTAGCCTGATCTCTAGAAGAGCTGAAAATCAAAGGCCAGCCATGTGGGCAGTGTGTGACCGAGTACCAATAAAAACACTGGGCACCGAGGCCTGGGCAAGCTCCTCGGCTGTATGACCGTACTCTGTGTGTATTGGTATACACCGCGGCTAGAAGGAGCGACCACTGTCCATGACTCTTCAGGGAGAGAACTCTGCATCCTCCAGGGACCTCTCTTGGACTCTGCCCTGCGCATCTCTTCCCTTGGCTGACTTCAATCTGCATCCTTTCCTTGCAATAAACTGTAGCCAGGAGTACAGCTGCTTTCAGTGAGTTCTGTGAGTGCTTCTAGTGAATCACGGAAACAGGGTGGTTTAGGGGATCCCCGAAACTTGCAATCAATTTCCATAGTGAGAGCAGTCCTGTGTGTGGACTGTTTACTATATAGTTGGCCTAAACTCTCACAGCTGCCACCAGAAGTGGCATTCTTCAGAATGACCTGATTCACTGAGACCTGTGGTTTGGAGAGGAAGGATGAAAAGGTGGGGGGTGATGAACTTTGATTCTTAGATGACACCTTCATCACCCCTGGTATGAAATGGCAGCTGCACTGTGATCAGTTACTGAAAAAAGTTGCCAATGGAATTTAGAAATGATGAATCTAACTTCCGAGTAGTCACCTCATGGGATGCACAAAGAAATGCAGAATAACAAGAGACAATCTCTTGGTTATTGTTTTCCATAATGGCTAAAACATAAGTAAGGGAGAGTGTTGGGGTGGATCTTCCTGGGCTAAGTTGGAATTCCAGCCAGTCCGAGTTACAGCGGCTAGCCTCAGGGCCACTGCCAATGGTAAAAATCACGCTGAAATGACATATAGACTGAAAGTTAGACTGATTTACAAGAGAATAGGAAAAGAGAAAGAGGAGAGAGTTCAGGGACTCATCCCAGCAAGGTGTAAATGTCTAAATGGTAGTTGAGAAATGGGATGGCCCTGGCCAGTGTGGCTCAGTTGGTTGGAGCATCGTCTTGTGAGCTGAAAGGTTTGATTCCTGGTCAGCGCGCATGCCTAGGTTGTGATATCGGTTCCCCGTCAAGATGCGTATAGGAGGCTGATGTTTCTATCCCTCTCTCCTCCTCCTTTCCCCTCTCTCTAAAAATCAATAAGCAGGTCTTCGGGTGAGGATTAAAAAAAAATTGCCTGGGCCCACACAGGTTGTTAATTTGAAACAGTATGGAATAGTGGTAATCAAAGGAGATTACCACTTTAACTAATGCCCCGTTAGAAGCTAGGGTGCTGGTCTGCACAACAACCTCGAGTGCGGCACAGACTAGGGCTGTGCATGGCAAAAGCACCACTCAGCAATGACCACTGGGATTTTGGACCCAATTCTATTTGAGAGATAATGACTAGCTTGCTATTAGACGTTAGTTGTTACCGCCCTCCGTGACTGAAGGTATAAAATTATCTTGAACATGAAACACCCATAATGTCTTGAGTGATGCTGGAGAAACACTCTAATGGGGAGGGCCGTCCCCACAGGGCTCCATAGCAAAAATGGAACATGCTACCAGGGAGGTGAGAGGAGGCACTGTCTTTTCCTCTAGGGCCAACTTTGGAATCACTTGAAATGCTGCTGGAACCTCTGACCACTTGGGCCACTGGGACAGTGCCCTCTGAACAGCTCTCTATTCACCAACAAAGAGCTCTTAGGTTCACGGAGGGCAGTTCCAAGATGAAGGGATGGCATTCTGTTTGGAGGACCACCACTCTAACTGAAGAAGGTAAAATCAGTTCAGCTCAGTAGGCTTCATTGTATGCTATTTGGTGCTGTGTTTAAGTTTTTCCCAGCTTGTGGATATTGCCTAGCCATAGGGTTATGCAAAGGGGCAATGGAAAACTGGACTATTGAAGGGATAACCACAAGAAGCATTGCTCCATGGAAATCACTATGAAACTTTAAGGGGTGCATTAAAGTAGAATATGTCAAAGCCCACCAGAGAAGCTCCCTTCCAGGGTTGGAAGGTGATTGGAATTTGCAAGGCGTATCCTGCTGCGCTTACATGAAATGAGTCGACAGGGCTGCACTGCCGCAAAGCAGAGATGGCCTAAATCCATATATATTCCTTCTGCACCCTCTGAGACACAAATGCCAAAAAGAGCTGTTCTGTTTGCCAAGAACTGTTCTGTTCTCGTTTAAAGAGAGACGAGTCCGACCAATGGCTGCACACGGGCCCTGAAAGGGAGAGACACTCCAGACAGGGCTTTGTGTACTTGGTGGTCGATGCAAGTGCCCAAAGTGCTGTGACAGATTTAAACAGAGACCCCTGCACCAGTGTGTACTGCCGAGTCACGTTTCTTTGTACCGAGGAACACAATTTTCATCCTCAGAGTATGATTGATAGGAATTGAAGCCGACAATAGAAAATTTGTTGTCTAAAACAGGGAGAGACAAAGGCAGGACGCGCAGGCCTACATACCTTGATGAACCTGTGCCCACATTCTGTGTTAGGAAGGCCAAGGGAGAGTTGATAGAAAATTTGTTGTCTAAAACAGGGAGAGACAAAGGCAGGACGCGCAGGCCTACATACCTTGATGAACCTGTGCCCACATTCTGTGTTAGGGAGGCCAAGGGAGAGTTGCTGCTAGGTAGGTTCCTCCGCTTTTCTGACCTGGGGACAAGAGGGAGGAGGAGGATGCTGGCCCAATGATACAGATCTTCCCCACATCACCTTACTGCCTTTTTTCCACCTAAGGTCCCAGCACCAGGGCTGCAATTGTGGGCAAGGATGAGTTCAGAGAAGGAAGCTGTAAGTACCTTTTCCCTCCTCTCCCAAGGAGAGAGGGAGAAATATCAGTGTGTAACTGCCTCCCATGCGCCCCCCTCTGGGGACCTGGCCTACAACCCAGGCATGTGCCCTGACTGGGAATCGAACCGGCGACGGCTTGGTTCACAGGCCCCCACTCAATCCACTGAGCTACACCAGCCAGGGCTGTAAGTACCTCTTTAAACCTTCAGCCTTCATGTCAGAATCCCCACAGGCCTGATGGGGTGGATTGCGTCTTTACCTCATCTGACAAAATTGGGATTAACAGTGGGAACAGCCCAGGTGGAGGTGGCCCATCAGTTCTATACCTGTATAACCCTATCCTATCTGAATGGCAGTGGACTGAGGGGGAAGCATTTGCTAGAAGAGTATTACCAAGGGCATTCTGGACCAGCACAGTGACAAAACTAACTTCCCTTTTGGTGGAAGAGTGTGGATATAAATAGGAGAAATGGTAGCTGTGTGTAAAGGAATGAATGAGGGAAATTCAATATTACATGATGCCTCCAGAGAGGCTCAGAGGAAGAGATTACATTGTTTCTTAGCTCAATTATATAGAATGCCTGAAGCAGTGAAGCCATGTGTTGCCAAGACCAATCTTGTTTTTGGAATCTGTCAAAGTCAGATGGAAGCCTGCCATCCTGCGTGGCATCTCTCCCAGAGACAGTGGTCATACAGTGTGATGGTGGGTGGGACTAATTGTTAATGACTGAGTAGGACTTTGGTGATGTGCCGTTTTCTTTCTTTTTTTTTTTTTTTTTTACACAAAGCCAATTATTTAATAGGTGCTTGCGGTTTGTTGAATTTTTGGAAAAATCAAGTTGTAAACTTTTATTACAAATTAAAAAAGAGGTTCTTAAAAATCTCAACTTGACTAGATATGAAACAGTTTAATAATTTTAAAGGTGTATTGAGAAAAACCAGGTTTAAAAAAATGTTTTGTCATTACCCAAAAGAGATACCTTTAGCCCGGCTGGTATAGCTCAGTGGATTGAGTGCGGGCTGGGAACCAAAAGGTCCCGGTTCGATTCCCAGTCGGGGCACATGCCTGGGTTGCAGGCCAGGTCCCCAGTGAGGGCCATGTGAGAGGCAACCATACATTGCTGTTTCTCCCTCCCTTCTCCTCTCTCTAAAAATAAATAAATAAAATCTTAAAAAAAAAAAAAAGAGATACCTTTAGGTTAAAAAAATAAAAATCCCATGCTGTGTAGCTAATGTAGATAGCTCTAGTTGTCTGGTAAACAGGCAAAGAGCAAGGACTTAAGGTCTTCAGCTCCCATCTTTTGTTCATTTCTCACTGCTGGAATTTCATATCCATTTCCTCTCATCAGATGATTAAACCAGGTGATGGTAGAGATGGTTAGCCAGCATTTACTCAGCCCACCCTGCTCAGCCTTGGGAGCCAACAAATTCTTAGCTGGTAGATTGGCTGATGGGGTCTCTTTGCCATCTGTGGTTTAGCGTTTACTGAGCATCTGCGTCGGTAATTGAAGCTGCAGTGATATCAGCGTTTGGTGGCTGCTGACCTTGGGTCTCATCTCCTGATTTTCCTTATCCTCTTCATTGCTGTCCTCTGTAGGCTGTCTTTAGAAAAGAGGGCCGCTGCAGAATCGTGGTCTGTACCCCCGGTGCGTGTTCTGTCTCACTGGTCAACCTTGTTCTCCTGCACCCCGGTTGTCAACACCCTCCATCACTTCTCCCTGCACAGGAGGGCTGGAATACTGTGCAGGGAGGACCAATGCCCACAGGGTCTCTGTGTGTAGCAAGGTGGGAACTGTGGCCTGCGGTCGGAGGGCTTCTCCTAGGCCTGGCCTTCGGGAGCACCCTCCGACCCTCCTTCTTGCCTCCACTCTCAGCATTCTGGTAATCCTGCTCGTGACTGCCTGGAGGACCCTTGCGACATGGATAGAGTCTATAGGGTGACAGTCTGCTGCATACTTACTGCCCTACACTGGAGCTCCACCCAGGCCTGTAACATCGGCTGCCTCCGCACTCTCTTCTCCAGCGATGTCAAACTCCAGTCTCCCCATCTCCTGCACTGCAAGAAGGTACTTTCAGGGGAGTTCTTCTTTACGACAGTCTGGTGTACAAATACACCTTCCTTAGTGTCATTCCTGTTGATGAAATCATATTTGTTTCTTGCATTGAACTGTTTTACTGTTCCCAAAACCTTGCTTGCGACGACCTTCATGTCCCCACTGGCAGCGCCACTAATGTGAGGCCACCTGGGCCGCCATTCCCTGCCCACTGCCTGTGGTGCTGCCTTAGTGGCGGCAGCGCTGAGGGTGGGAGTGGCGGGTGACTGCTGGGTCTCTGCCTCACTGCTCATGTTTGCGGTGATGCTGGTGACTGGGGCCAGCTGTGGCAGCTGCGGCTCCCCCGGGGTGTGAAGGTAACTAGGCCAGCGGCAGCGGTGGGGCTGCTCAGGGTTCTCTGGGGTCTACTCTCTGCTCCGCTACTGATCAAACTTGTGCCAATGTCTTTTGACTCTTATTTTTCAGGTTACACCTACTGCCGTACTAATGTGATGTGACAATGTTCTTGTTTCTAAGATTCAACTTCCTTGTATAAACAGGTGTTATGAAGATACTGACAACCAACATTCAGATGTATTGGGAAAATGACTGGCCTGAGGAAGACCTGAATGAGCTAATCATCAGCTAATCTCCATGCTACCATGATAGGAGAAGCCCAAACCACGTGGAGACACTACAGAAATAAAGACAAAGGTCCTTAACCTGTGGCTCAGCTGAATGGCCAGACACCAGCAGCATCTGCTGCCAGCCATGCCGGGGAGCCATCTGGGGTGCCCACCAGCATCGTACGCAGTAGGAGGACCGCCCAGGTGACCTCCACCAATTCACAGAGTCATGAAATTACAAATGGTTGTTGCTTTAAGCCACTGGACACCTGGGTATTTTACTACCTAGCAATCAGTTGACAAAACACCTGATATTTCCACTTACCAAGGCTTCCAGAATTCTGCTTCTTTGATGTCTGTCTTGGCCAGAAGCTTTCTCTTCTCTGCTGAGTCAATTATAGATAGTCCCTCCCCAGATTCCAGAAGGCTGACTTTCCTCGTCTGCTCTCATTTCTTCCCCCACTATTCTTGTCCTATGGATTCATACCTTTTAAAAATTCCTTTATTGTAATTTTAGTGGGGTTTGGGAGGGAGAGGAGATAAATAGATCTGTTTAATCTATCCCATTTAATTAAAAGTTTCTTCTGCATTCATTTTTAAAAGAGATTTTATTTATTTATTTTTATTTTTTATTTTTAGAGAGCTGGGAAGGGAGGGAGAAAGAGAGGGAGAGAAACATCAATGTATGGTTGCCTCTTGCATGCCCCCTATTGGGGACCTGGCCCGCAACCCAGGCATGTGCCCTGACTGGGAATTGAACCGTTGACCCTTTGGTTTGTAGGCCGGCATTTTGTCATTACCCAAAAGAGATATCTTTAGGTTAAAAAAATAAAAAACCCATTTTTAGTTTTCTAAGGAAATTCCATACTGTTTTCCACAGCAGCTGAACCAGTCTGCATTCCCACCAACAGCGCACTAGGGTTCCCTCTTCTCCTCAACCTCTCCAACACTTGTTATTTGTTGCTTTGTTTATGATGGCCATTCTCAATGGCATCCAGTGGTATCTCCTTGTGGTTTTATTTTGTATCTCTCTGATGGCTAGAGAAATTGAGCATCTTTTCATATGTCTCTGGACCCTCTGTATGTCCTCCTTGGGGGGAAGGGCAGAAAACTGTACTTGAACAACAATTAAAAAAAAAAACTAAAAGGGAAGATAGGACCAAAAGATAAAAATAAAATAAAAAACTCATGCTGTATAGATAATGTAGATAGCTCTAGTTATCTGGTCAACAGACAAAGAGGAAGGACTTAAGGTCTTCAGGTCCCATCCTTTGCTCATTTCTCACTGCTGGAATTTCACTGAGCCACACCAGCCAGAGCTCTTCTGCATTCTTAACATAACCAAGAGCTCCTGTGCTCAGAGGCTCCTCCCAGACTCCACATGCTCTAGAGTTGGGAGGTTGGGAGTCATTGTCCTCCCCACTCTCCAATGCTTCTTTAAAGAATGTGTCATCTGTTCTCTGATGAATGCCACCATCCACTGACCAGAGTGAGCATAGCCTTCATCAGCGCTCCATCTTCTCATTCTAGTGACTTCGACATCCCCATGATCATTCCACTCATCACTCTTCCTCTTAGTTCCTTGCCTTCCTGTGTCATGTGGAAATACTTGCTTCAGCCACCCTTCACAGGACCAGATGCCACCTGTGTCATTCCCGGGACGGCCCCATGCCTGATGCCAATAGTTCAGCACAGCTTCCTCAGCACAATGGCTGGTCACAGAGTCTCTTCTCCCACCTGAAGCTGCCCCTGCAAGCTGTACTCTGTATCCTCTTTCTCCCGCTCTGTCTGATCCATTCCACCTCTTTTGTGTCCTTACCAGGTTTTCTGAGGACTTCCCAGAACCCAGTCGCCCAGTTTCCAGTAGCAGAGCCTGATTTTATCTGCAGACCTCTCCTCCCACATCCTCTGTTCACATCATCTGGGCTAGGTTGGCTCTACCCTCGGTCCCATGTGATGCAGGCTTTGCCAATGTATCACGTTGCCAGGTGACTGAAATGAGCTGAGCAGTAGACAGTCGGAGTCAAGAGACTCACCTCTCAGACTTTCATAGTATTACCAGACTAAAGAAGACCACTTACCTACGCACATCAAAGCCCAATAAGATGCTAATGGGAGTTTGCAGCCCTCTTTGCATCTTACTGGGCTTTATTTAAGCCCAATAAGGATTATTTAAGGAGATGGCACCATGCCAGGAGTCACAGGTAGCTCGTGCTCAAAGGCCTGACTCTCCATGGCTTCTGGGGGATGGACTATATAGGGGAAAAATCATTAATCATGATGACCAAGAGAGTTAGGGTCATGGTCAGTGTTGTGGTGTCTACTGATTGATCAGCACTAGGGTAGGGGGTAGTTGATCATTGCATCTCGTCCTGATGTCAGCCACGGTGGTGCTTCATCTGGTTTCCCAAAGGTGCGGTTGGTGGGGTTGTTCTGGAGCTGAGACACAGCTGAGGCCTAGATGTCCTCTCTAGTTTGACTGAAACGCTTTCTCTGTGGTCAACAAACTTGAAGCTTTGTTTCTAAAACTATTGGATGTTGACCAGCACTCACTGTCCTGAGGGCTTAATGATTAAGCAAGGGAGAGAGAGGTGGGTGAGTCAGGGTGTTAGGCAAGGCCAGTTTGAGTCAAAGGAAAACAATTTTAATTTAAACTTAAAAATGGGAAATTAAAGAAAATAAGGTTCCTGTGCAGTTACAGTGGAAGTCCTTAGGTAAGTGAGGTCTTTGTTGAACTGAAGCCTGGAAGGATGGGAGGCCAGAACTGTTGCAGACACTTTGCCACAATGAGAGAAGGGTCTTTTGGTCAATATAGCCAATCACAGATGAGAGCAAAGCCTAACTGAAACCAGGGGTTGTTTATACCTGAATCCAGTGGTGCCTGAAGTCAGTTCTATTCTACAAATTTTCAATTATCAGAACCCACTAAGGCTTTCTGCCTTAGCCTGTTTGGTCTTGTGGCCCTCACTGAATCTATCAGGAAAATCATGTTTAAAATCAGCACAAGAAATATATAAAGAAACATTTCTCTTTTAAAACAAATGGGGAAAACTGCTGGAGTCCCAAGCAGTTCCTCTTAAAGAACTCACACATGAACTTACTCAGACTCACTCCCTCTGAGTTCCAGCACTGAGGTAGCAGCTTGAAAATCACCAGCAGCATACAGGGAGGAATTGATGTGTCTGGTATCAAGGGGAGATCTGGGGAACAACTTTCTCCCAGACAGAAAAGCAGGCAGAGACCATTATCCCTTTTCTGAGCCCTCCCCCCACAGAGCCACAGAGCCCCCAGGTATGGGCCATATCTGAGACTGCATCAACCTGGCTAACATTGTTTTCCCTGCCCTGGGGATTCCCTGAGATTCTGTCCCACCCAAGCTGTTAACAGTGACTTTTCCATATGAATGGCTGGTTTTGGCTCATGCTTCACAAGTTCTTAATTCCTCTCAAAGAAGCAACAGCTGGCTTCAGTGAGCCCCCAGCTCTGGTACTTCATGCTAAGTGGCCCCAGGCCTGGCACTAGTAGCAACCAACCTACATTCACCTGGGAATCTCCAAGGCCAGCATAAGTAGCAGCCATCTCAGATTGCTTTATAGCTCATGCAGGGTGGCCCTGGGCAGAACACAGGTGGAGGCTGACCTTGGTCTGATCCACCAGGGAAACCCTAGAGCCTGCACACCCAGTGGAGCACTACAGACCACATTGGAGCGCTACTACTCTGCCCCTGCACAGCTGATCCTCCACAGAGGACAGAGGTTTGTGGTCAGTGGTCACAACCAGTCCTTGCAGCTGACTGGCCTGGGTAAATCTCTCCCATTGACCTGCCAACAGCAACCAAGGCTCAACGACAAGAGGAGGGTGTACTCAGCCCACATGAAAGTCACATCTTGAGTACTCAGCTTGGGTGACAGGGGAGACTGTACCACTGGATGCTATAGAACACCTACTATATTAGGCCATACTACCAAGACAGGGTGACACTGATGTAAGCTGGCAGCCAAGGATAGTGGGCTGGAATGCACATGCATGAACAAGGATGACTTCACTGTGCTAGTCAGTGGGAATGGTAGACCCTGTTGAGTGAGCATGTGTACTGTGTGGTCATCACATTCAAAATGACTCAGCGAGTAGAGCAATGAATCTGCATCAAATTTTGCATTAGCTTGAACACTCCTCCACAGAAACTACTCAGATGATTCAGACGGCTTTCAGGGATGATGCAATGAGTGCAGCACAAATAAAAGTGTGGCACAGACACTTCGAAGATGGTTGAGAATCTGTTGACAGTGATCCATGTTCTGGAAGGCCTGCAACAAGCAGAACATCTGAGAATGTTGAACTTATATAGACTGCCATCAACAAAGATTGGCAACCCAGGTGACTCAGTCCCCCTACAGCCCAGCTTTGGCGCCCTGCAACTTCTGGCTTTTCCCAAAACTGAAATCACATTTGAAAGGGAAGAGATTTCAGACCCTTGATGAGATTCAGGAAAATATGATGGGGTAGCTGATCGTGATTGGGAGTACTATGTAAGATCCCAAGGTACCTACTTGGAAGGATATTGAGGCATCATTGTCCTATGTACAATATTTCTTGTGTCTTGTATCTTCTTCAATAAATGTCTCTATTTTTCATATTACATGGCTGGATACCTTCTGGACAGACCTTATAGAAGCTCTTTCTAATACATAGTAACAAACACAGGGAAGCTGCCAAAATAAAGAGACAAAGAAACATGGCCCAAATGAAAGAACAGATCAAAATTCCAGAAAAAGAACTAAACAAAATGTAGATAAGCAATCTGTTAGATGCAGAGTTCAAAACACTGGTTGTAAGGATGCTAAAGGAACTTAGTGAGAACCTCAACAGCATAGAAAAGATTCGGTCAGAAATGAAGGATACACTAATTGAAATAAAGAACAATTTACAGGGAAACAACGGTAGAGTGAATGAAGCTGAGGATTGAATCAATGATATGGAATATAAGAAAGAAAAAAAACAGCCTATCAGAACAAGAAGAAGAAAATAGAATCCAAAAACATGAGAATAGTGTAAGCAGCCTGTGGGACAACTTCAAGCATTCCAACTTTTGCAGCATAGGGGTGCCAGAAGGAGAAGAGAAAGAGCAAGAAATTGGAACTCTGTTTGAAAAAATAATGATAGAAACCTTCCCTAATTTTATAAAGGAAATAGACATGCAAGTCCAGGAAACACAGAGAATCCCCAATAAGATGGATGCAAAAGGCCCACTTATGACACATCATAATTAAAATATCAAAGGTTAAAGATAGGGAGAATCTTTTTTATTTAATAATTTCTTTATTGTATTTTTACTACCATTTAGTCCCCTTATCCCTCCTCCCGCCACAATCACACATTGTTGTCCATGAGTCCTTTTTCCTTTTTGCTCAATACCTCCCCCTTCCCTCCCCACCCTGCACTTAGCTGTCATCCTGTTATCTATGAGTCTGTCTCTATTTTGCTTGTTCAATTTGTTCATTAGATTCCATATATGAATGAAATCATATGGTATTTGTTTTTTTCTGCCTGACTTATTTCATTTAGCAGAATGTTCTCTAGGTCCATTCATACTGTTGCAAAGGGTAAAATTTTCTTGTTTTTTATAGCCGAGTAATATTCCGTTGTGTAAATGTCCCATAGTTGTTTTATCCACCCATCTGTGGACACTTCAGCTGCTTCTGTATCTTGGTGACTGTAAATAATGCTGCAATTAACATAGGGGTGCTTGCATTCTTTCAAATCAGTGTTTTGGGTTCCTTCAGATATATTCCCAGAAGTGAGATCACTGGGTCAAAGGCAGATTCACTTTTAATTGTTTGAGGTAACTCCATACTGCTTTCCACAGTGGCTGCACCAGTCTGCATTCCTGCCAACAGTGCACAGAGTTCCCCTTTCTCCACATCCTGTCAGCACTTATTGTTTGTTGATTTATGGATGATGGCCATTCTGACAGGTGTGAGATGATATCTCATTGTGGTTTTAATTTGCATTTCTCTATAATTAGTAACGTTAAGCATTTATCATTGTCTATTGGCACCTGTATGTCCTCTTTGGAGAAGTGTCTATTCAGGTCCTTTGTTCAGTTTTAATTGGGTTGTTTGGTTTTTTGGTGTTTTGTAATTCTTTATAAATTTTGGATATTAATCCCTTATCAGATGTATCAGTGAGTACTAAAGAGAGACTCTTAAAAGCAGGGAGAGAAAAGCAGTTAGTTATCTACAGGGAGTTCCCATAAGACTATAAGCTGATTTCTCAAAAGAAACTTTGCAGGCTAGAAGGGATTGGCAAGATTCTAAGTCATGAGAAATGGGAACCCACAGTCAAAATTGCTCTACTCAGGAAAGCTCTCATTTAGAATTGAAGGGCAGATAAAGAGCTTCCCAGACAAGAAAAAATTAAAAGAGTTCATCATCACCAAACCATTATTATATGAAATGTTAAAGGAGCTTATTTAAGAAAAGTAAGATCAAAACTATGAGAAATAAAATGGCAATAAATAAATATCTGTCAACAATTGAATCTAAAAAACAAACTAAGCAAATAAGAATGCAGACATAATCTTGGATACAGAGAACGTTTTGATGGTTGCCAGATGGGAAGAGTGTGGGGAAATGGGTGAATAGGTGAGGGGATTAATAAGTACAGATAGGTAGTTACAGAGTAGCCATGGGGATGTAAAGTATAGTATAGGAAATGGAGTAGCCAAAGAACTCACACACGTGACTCATGGACTTGAACGATGGTGGGGGAATGACCTGAGTGAGTAGGGGATTCTGAGTGGGGGGGATGGAAAAATTGGGACAACTGTAACAGCATAATCAATAAAATATTTAAAAGAAATAAAGAAATGGGGAGGTGGGGTGGAGGGAGGCGGTGTGGAACCACTTAAGCCACAGCTTACAGCTCCCCCTGGTGGAAAACGTTGTTTATCAGAGTCTGGATAACAGGCCTTTATTTTAATTCGTGTTTCCAATAGTCTGCACAGATCTAGGTTAATTTAGAACATCTTTCCTAGTTCAAAAAATATCTAACTGCTGCTATTTATAATCCTGGTCACAGCGCTTTCCCATAATACTTTGTCATTCAGAACTATGATCCTAAACAAAACATGTTCCAAAATCATGCAGTGAATTTAGAATGTGCTAGAGGAATAAATTTTTATAACTACCTAAAATGGGGATAGTAAAAAGACAGGAAAAGAGAAACAGAAAACTGTAATGTAGTAGAATTTTAAAATCCAGTCAAGCTTAATTTCATTGGTCTCTGCTTGCAAGGACTCTTCCACACACTGACCCTCTTTTCTCCCCACATCCCATGGAAATGATCAAAGAGAGAAATATAGCAACAACAAAAATATCTGTTCCAGGAAACCAAAAACCAAGAGAGAATGAGATCAACAGAATAGAATATTTGCGGGATTTGAGGAAATGTGTTGTTTTGGTTGGGAGGGAGGTCAAGTGGTGCTAAGCTGAGAACCCCCCCGCACAGGAGGGCTTCCCAGGAAGAAGGTGGGAGTGACGTGTGTGAGAACAGCGAGGCCCCAACTGCAGCTCAAGGCCTGAGAGTAGGGCCTGCGTGTCCAGACAAAAGGGGATTTGAACTGTGCTAGTGCCCAGCAGCTCATCATGTTGTGTGTTCCTCAGTCACTAAAGCTGTGAGAACTTGCCAAAGTCGGTACAGAAGTGGGTGGGGAGGCCAGAGAGGCAACGTGATCCAGCAAATTCCAGTGGCCACTCCAATCTAGCAGCTACCCCAATCCAGCCCTTTCCCCAGCTACCTGACCCTGTTGCACATGGAAACTCTGAGGTCCACCGCTGAGGCCAGAGAAGGGGTGGCTGGGGAGAGAGTAGCCCTGTCCCACTTTGGCTTCACAGAGCGGTGGGCCCAGGAGCCCCAGGTGCTCTTGTGTCTGTGCTGCTGCAACCCCTTCAGCCCCTGCCCTAGCCTTGGGGCACCCCATGCCTGGTCCCATCTCTGCAGGTAACTGTCTCCACTCACAAAGCACCCAGAGGGCAGACAGTCGCAGTGCCGGCCCTTTACAGTGCTAAGTGGTATTGGGTAATAGACAGGACCTGACAGAGGAAGCAAAGGATGATTTATGCAAATACCCAGGAAGCCTACACAAACCTCTATTCTTCTTCCACTTCCACCACCACACCTAAGTGTGAACAGACAAGGGAGAGGCACCTCACAAACACTGACCGTTAGCATCCTTGAGAAGGTGGATCAGGAAGGGCAATTTGGAAAAGAATGTTCCCCAGTGGAATGGAGGAAATACAAATGTATTAAAAATATTCAAATTAATATCTTCAAAAATATTTATGACAGAATATCACATTCATTTAAAAAAAACCAAGGACCTGGTATACAAAATATGATATATACCTACAATGGCATATTATTCAGTCATAAGAAGGACTGAAATTGTCATACATGCTGTAACAGGGATGGGCCCTGAAAACAATGAGCTAAGTGAAATTGCCAGACACAGATACCGTACGCTCACGCCTATATGAGTACCTAGAATTGGCAAGTTTATACAGAGAGATAGTAGAATGGAGGTTATTAGGGGAGCTAGAGGGAAGGGAGAAAGGAAAGCTGTTTAATGGGTACAGAGGTTTTGTTAGGAATCATGCAAAAAAATGCGTATAGGTAGTGATGATGGTTAAACAACATTGTGAATGCATTTAATTCCACTAAACAGTACACTTGAAATGGTTAAAATAGTCAGTATTGGTCTATGTATATTTTACTATAATAAAAATATGTCCCCACAAACCAACCAGTTATAGAAAAAGGACGGCAATCAGAGAAAAGAGTGTTACTAGAAATTCAGAATGTAATGAAAATCCTCAGAGAAGCAGAGAATAACGGAATCGACTCTGCTTTAAAAACTGTGTGATTTAGCAGGCCAACCGAAGAACTCTCTTAGAACATTTTCGAGGACTCTCTTTGGGTTTATAATTTCCATCCTTAGTAAGTTCTGTTTCCAAACAAGCTTGTGGTTCCAGTATCGAAAATCAGAACTGTCAACACAAAAGCATCGTGTTCGTTCCACAATGCAAAGAAAGCATCATTTGCACCTCACCTCGACACTGAGTGGCAAGGCTTGGAGTCCCTAAGAGGAGACATAGCTTAAGGAAGAGAGCTTAACTTGTCCTGTTAAGGAAGCCAAGTCCAACTCTTCATGCCTTGGAAAGAGGAAAAGAAAAAGGTGTGTGGAAAAAGTCAGGCCCGCATGTTCTTGCTTTCCCTTCTGGGTTTGGAATTAGAGCATCCTGGCATGGTGGATCCATCCAAACAGGTGTGCGGGAGTTCATGGACTTAGAGTAGGGGTTGCTTCAAACAGGAAGGCTCCTAGGTAGCTGTGCCCAACAGGGATGTGGGCAAGAACATGAAAGAGGCAGACTGGGGTGGGGAAGGGGAAGAGCTTCACAATGCGTTGTGTTTATTTTTTATATGCACTCCTGTTTATTGCAGCATTGTTTTCTTTCCTTTTTTTAAAGATTTCATTTTTTTAAATTTATTTATTTTTAGACAGAAGGGAAGGGAGGGAGAAAGAGAGGGAGAGAAACATCAATGTGTGGTTGCCTTTCACATGGCCCCCACTGGGGACCTGGCCTGCAACCCAGGTATGTGCCCTGACTGGGAATTCAACCCACAACACTTCTGTTCTCAGACCAGTGCTCAATCCACTGAGCCACACCAGCCAGGGCAGATAAGTAAGTCCTAGGAATGTAATGTATAGCCTGGTGACTATAGTTAATAATTTTGTATTGTATACTTGAAAGTTGCTAAGAGAGTAGATCTAAAAATTCTCAACACAAGAAAAAAATTTGTTAATGTCTGTGGTGATGGATGTTAGCTAAACTTACTGTGGTAATCGTTTTGCAGTATGTGCATATATCAAATCATTATGTTGTACATCTAAAATTAATAGCGTTGTATGTGAATTATATCTCGATTAAAAAAATAAGCCTAATCAAACTAATCTATAGTGAGAGAAACAAGTGGTTGCCCGGGGCCCGGGGTGGGAGAGGACTGACTGCAAACGGTCAAAGAGAACTTTCGGGGTGATGAAAATGTTCTGTATCTTGATTGGGGTGATGGTTACAGGGGTGTGTATATATTTGTCATAACCTTATCAAACTGTACATTTAATATTTGTTTTATATTGTTGTTTGTGAATTATACCTCAATAATTTTGATTTAAAAAGAAACAAATCCCTGACTGGTATAGCTCAGTGGGTTGGGTGTTGTCCTTCAAACCGAAAGGTCGCCAGTTCGATGATCAGTCAGGGCACGTGCCTAGCTTGCGGACCAGGTCCCTGAATGGGGGTGTTCGAGAGGCAACCGATTGATCGATGTTTCTCTTGCACATCCATGTTTCTCTCCCTCTCTTTCTCCCTCTCTTCCCCTCTCTCTAAAAATAAATAATAAAATCTTTTTTAAAAAGAAGGAAAAAACATGAAGCTCTCCCCGCCCCCTCTGTTTATGTAGACTCGGGTCTCTCTTTGGGGTCTCTCTTCATGGGCTGGCTAGTTGGAGCTTCTTCACAGCATGACAGCTTCGGGGCGATCAGGTTGCTTACATGGTGGCTTTTATGACCTGGCCTGAGAAGGTACATAGCATTACTTCTGCCATAATCCCAAGCTCACCTAGATTCAAAGGAACACAGATGCTATTTCTAAATGGGAGCGGTGTCAAAGTCACATTGTGTCACATGAGGGATGTTGTTGTGGCCATATTTAGGAAATATCTGCCATAGCCCACCCTCTGGCCACAACAGTTCACATTTCTCTCACATAAAAATATATTCCTTCCCTCCCCCAAGTCCTCTGGTTCTTATCCCATTGTGAGATCAACAAAAAGTCTAAGATTTTATCATCCAAATCAGACCCAGAGGTAGATGAGGCTCCACGGGTGTGGTTCACCCATCTTCCACAGCTCTCAGGGTGCCTGTCCTGAATTTAAAATGAGATAACCCAGCCATGTGGGGTAGGCAAGGGTTCCCTTTGGAATCTAGCATCATCACATTCAACCCGCAGTCTCTGTACACCTTCTACACATGTTGAGTTATGGAAAACCTGGGTGAATAAGAAAGATCCAGAACCTGCCAACACGAGCTTGTGGTCTAGCCTTTTTCTTTGTGGCTGCCCAAGTGAACTCACTCCACTGCTTGGACATTAATCCCCAGCTGTGGGACCTCCTTCAGGTCCCTTAACTCTGGTGCATCCAATTTTCAAACCTCACAGTTGTATTCCATGCTGAATTCATATTTTTAAATTTCAGCTGGTAAATATTTACAGGGTAATATGGTGGTCCTGTCAGCCACCTTACATTCCATTTTGGCTACATCCTCATTTCTACCATTTTTTGAATATTTATCGTACGGGAAATGGGAATGGTGAGAGCATAATTTTTATAAATTATGAAACCAGCTGAGACAAAGATAAAAATCTTTACTTACAAGAGGATGTTCCTTGGATTTAACCTGGGAGAACTGGTGTGCTGTGCATTTAGTTGTTAAGGAAAGAAACTAAATATGCAAAATTCTAGAAATGTATCATTAGAAATTGAGTCTAAAATCTAATGTATTATTGAGACTTGATTGCAAAACTACTTGATAACAGCCCTGACTGGTGTGGCTGACTGGGTTGGGCATCATCCTGCAAACCAAAAGGATGCCAGTTTGATACACAGTCAGGGCACAGACCTGCATCATCCGTTCAATCCCCAGTTGGGACATGGTTGGGGTGCAGTTGGGCGCATGAGAGAGGAAAACGATCATTGTTTCTCTCACACATCGATGTTTCTCTCCCTCCCTTCACCTCTCTCTAAAAATAAATAATAAATAAAATAAAAGATGTGTAATGGTAAATCAAATATTAAATCTTAAAAAAAAAACCTATTTGATAACATGCTTCTGCTCTTTGGGAAAAGAAACTCCTTATAGCCTGTCAGTCCAACTTTCTCACATTAGACCTGAATCTATCTTTTCCTACACCGAAGGATCACAGGTTCAATCCCCGGTTGGAGCACTGTTGGGGCACAGGTAGGAGGTACTCAGTCACTGATGGGTGTTCCTCTCTCTTTTCCTCCCTTCTCTTCTCTAAAATCAATTAGCATGACCTCAGGTGAGGGGGAAAAAAAGTTTATTCTCACCCTGGCTGGTGTGGCTCAGTGGATTGAGTGCCGGCTTGTAAACCAAAGGGTCACTGGTTCGATTCCCAATCAGGGCACATGCCTGAGTTGCAGGTCAGGTCCCCAGTAGGGGACACATGAGAGGCAACCACATAGCGGTGTTTATCACTCTCTCTTTCTCCCTCCTTTCCCCTCTTTCTGAAAATAAGTAAATAAAATCTTTTTAAAAAGTGTTTATTCTCTTACAGGTCTGGAAATCAGAAATCCAAAAGCAGTTTCACTGGGCCCCAATTTAGGTGTTGGCAGGGACTCCAGAGACTGTCAGAGGCTTTCTAGAGAATCCATTTCTTGGCCTTTTCCTGCTTCTAGAGCTGCATTCCTTGTAATGCTTGGTTCATAGCCCCTTCGTCCACTTTCAAAGTCAGCAACATAGCATCTTGCTTCAGTCCTCACTTTGCCTTCATTTGTCTCAAATCTCTTCTGACTTGCTCTTATAAAGACAGCTGTGAAGGCATTTAGGGCCCATCCTGAAAATCCAGACTAATCTTCCCATCTCCCAATCCTAATGTGTATATACATTCAAACAGAGAGAAAAACTAATTAAGGAAATAAAAACATGGGAAAATGAGGTAAACCTATAAGAACACAGGAAAGTGCCCAAGGTATATTATAAAGAGAAAAATAGAAATCAATAAGCAGCAACCAATTAAAGATATAATAGAGGACCCTACAAGAACAATTAAAAGACAAAACACCTTCTAATAAGTTTAACAAGAAACATATCCAATCTATTTAAAGAAAAGTCTAAAATACTATAAGGCACAAAAATATACTTGAAAGAATCAACATATATGCTATATTCTTACATAGAGAGATTCAGCATCATAAAATGTGAATTTTCCCTAAATTGACATATAAATTTATCACAATAACAATGGAAGTACTAATGCTTTAAAAAAAAAAACTAGATTGGTTATAAAGGTCATATAAAAAATAATGCAAAAGAATAGCCGGGAAAATTCTGGCAAAGAAGAACAATGAGGGGGTGGGGAGCAGCTCTATTAGTTATATAAGAAGGTTATCTTTCAGCAGTGAAAAGAGTATGCACTGGTTGATATAAGACAGACTGACCAAAGGCAGAGAAGAGAAAGCCCAGAAATAGGTGCAGATTTGTTCAGGAATGGCCTTTATGGTGGGTATGGAAAGAGAGATGAATTATTCAATGAATAGTAATAGGACAATGGGAGCCGGCCAGAAAAAATTAAGTTGGATCCATAGCTGATACCTCAAGATATCAGGACAGGTTTCAAATGGGTCAAAGATTTAAACATCAGACGTGAAACTATGAGTCCTTGAAGAAAACTGGAAAATTTGTTTATAACTTTAGCATGGCAAAGGCTTTTTAAATAATGAATTAAACTCCAAAAAACATTAAAAAATTTTTAAAAGACACATTTAATAATATGCTTGGAGAAAATTCCAAATTATAAGCAAACAATAAGCATAAACTGGAGAAAGTATGTGCTCGTATACGTATTTGAAAATCATTATCACAAACATGCAATTCTCCTAACACTTAATGAGCTCTAAAAAATCATAAGAAAAATACCAATATCCCAATAGAAAAGTTAGCAGAGGATGTATAAACTGACAAGTCTTAGAAAATGATATACAAATGGTTTATAAACATGAAAATATATTCAGCTTCACTCATAGGAAAAATACAAATTTAAGCTACTCTGAGATATGTTTTTTTATGCCTTTTTTTCCATCAGATTGGAAAAATTTTAAATGCATTCTGTATCCAGGCTCTTAGCAAAGAGACACTAATGATTACTGGTGGGCATATAAATTGATATAATCCCCATAGCAATTGGCAGGGAATGTACCCTTTGACCTGGCAAGTTACTCTAAAGGTATGCTTGCATATATGTAAAGTGAAGTCTATACAAGGTTGTTTATTACAGCGGTGCTAGTAATAGCAAAAAATTAACTGGCTAACCAGGTTATAGTAATTCCATTCCATGGAATACTGTGCAGCTATAAGAGGTCTGTCCAGAAAGAGTCCAGCCATTGTTAATATAATGAAAACAGTTTGTGCGACATTGATGTAACCTAGCAGCCAAGGAGAGTGGACTGGAATGCACATGCATGAACAAGGATGACTTCACTGTGCTAGTCAGTGGGAGTGGTAGACCCTGTTGAGTGAGCATGTGTACTGTGTGGCCATCATATTCAAAATGACTCAGCGAGTAGAGCAATGAATCTGCATCAAATTTTGCATTAGCTTGAACACTCCTCCACAGAAACTACTCAGATGATTCAGACTGCTTTCAGGGATGATGCAATGAGTGCAGCACAAATAAAAGTGTGGCACAGACACTTCGAAGATGGTTGAGAATCTGTTGACAGTGATCCATGTTCTGGAAGGCCTGCAACGAGCAGAACATCTGAGAATGTTGAACTTATATAGACTGCCATCAACAAAGATTGGCAACCCAGGTGACTCAGTCCCCCTACAGCTCAGCTTTGGCGCCCTGAAACTTCTGGCTTTTCCCAAAACTGAAATCACATTTGAAAGGGAAGAGATTTCAGACCCTTGATGAGATTCAGGAAAATATGATGGGGCAGCTGATCATGACTGGGAAAACTGTGTGAGGTCCCAAGGTACCTACTTTGAAGGGGACTGAGGCATCATTGTCTTATGCACAACATTTCTTGTATCTTGTGTCTTCTTCAATAAATGTCTCTATTTTTCATATTACATGGCTGGATACCTTCTGGACAGACCTCTTAATCAACTATGAAACAAGAAATGGAAACTCCCCCCAAGGTCTATTATTAAAATCAAACAGCAAGGTACAGAACAGAGCTACCTGTGAAAAGGGAACTATAAGAAAGTAAGTTCATCTTTGGCTCGTGTACCCAGAAGGATCTCAAGAGACTACATGAGAATCTAATAGTGGTTGCCTGTTTGGAAGGACTGAGATGACAGGCAGGGAGACTTCATTGTATTCTTTTTTATGTGTTGTATTTTTTAACCACATAAATATATTATTTTTTAAATTTCTTTATTTTCAAAGAGAGGGGAAGGGAAGGAGAAAGAGAGGGAGAGAAACGTCAATGTGTGGTTGCTTCTCGCACACCCTACACTGGGGACCTGGCCCACAACCCAGGCATGTGCCCTGACTGGGAATTGAACCAGCAACCCTTTGGTTCGCAGCCTGCGCTCAATCCACTGAGCTACACCAGCCAGGCAATATATTCTTTTTATAAGGCTAGTTGAAAATAAAATCTTTTTGAGGGAAACAAATGGTAAAGCAGTATATGAAATGATTATTTTCTATTATGTGCATTTTTTTTAAAGATTTTATTTATTTATTTTCAAAGGGAGGAGAAGGGAGGGAGAAAGAGCAATGTATGGTTGCCTCTCACATGGCCCTCACTGGGGACCTGGCCCGCAACCCAGGCATTTGCCCCGACTGGGAATCGAACTGGGACCCTCTGGTTCCCAGCCCACGCTCAATCCACTGAGCTACGCCAGCCGGGCTATTATGTGCATTTTTAAAGACCATTGACAGTGGTCATCATTGCAGGGCTTTAATGTTTCCGCTTCCATATTCTTGTTTCTTTTAACTTGTACAAGAAAAGTATGTTGTTTCTGTAGCCAGAAAGAAAAAAAAAAACACGATCATTCATTTTATAATTAATAGGGAGATACGATATATTTCTGTTCCCTCCTCACTGTTCTTTAACTATTACAAACTGCCATTTGATGGAATCCTGGCTTTCACCTTTTAGTTTTTGCATTCAGTGTTGCTTTTTTTAACTCAACTGAATTTTTTTTTTTTTTTTTTTAAGAATCAGACACCCGCAGGATTTATCTGCTACTCTCAGATTCAGGCCAGATTGGATAAAAAAGATAAAAAGTCCTTTGCCTCACTTAATCTTTCAGGAATCATTTCCCCCCTTTTTACCACTGCAGGGGTTCCACAAACAGAAACTTCTAATTCCTTCTGTCAATTCCAAATTTCAGGACTTTATGGGGGGCCCAGGAGAGACTAAAAATCTCAGAAGACATTTTCCCTCCCCCTTTAAAAAAGCAGAGGAACCAAGACGTCCCAGAGAGGGGCTCTACCTGCAGTTGAGGTTATTTACAAGGGTTGAATTTCAATATAAATCTGACATCTGGTAACTGCAGCAGGACTGCCACTTTAAGAGCTGGCCCTGCCCTTTATGTAAGAGGTTTGTTTTGCTTCAGAGCGTTAAATATTGAATACAATTTTAGCAGGCAACAAATCAGAAGCATAAACAAGCTCTGGTGTGTCATTAGAAGGGAGGGGCAGCATGGTGGCTGGCTGTGTAACCTGGTAGGAGGACCAGGACGAATTTAAAATATTCTGCCCCGAGAATATAAAATGGCGTAGCCACTGTGGAAAAACAGTAAGGCAGTTCCTCAAAAAATTAAAAATAGAATTAGTATATGATCCAGCAATTCCAGTTCTAGGTATATATATATACCCCAAAAACGTTAATGTAGGGACTCAGATATTTGTACACACATGTTCACAGCAGTATTCACAATAACCAAAAGGTGGGACTAACTCACGTGTCCATGGACAAATGAATGGATTGACAAGATAGGGCAGACACATACAAGGGGATATTATTCAGCCTCAAAAAGTATGGAAATTTTGATACATGCTACAGTATGGATGAACCTTGAGGACATTATGCAAAGTGAAGTAAGCAAGACACAAAAGACAAATACTGTGTGACCCCACTTACGTGAGGTCCCTAGAGCAGTCACATTCACAGGGACAGAAAGCAGAGTGGTGCATACCCGGGGCTGGGCGAGGGAGAAATGGGCAATTACTGTTTACTGGGTATGGGGTTCCAGTTTGGAATGATCAAAAAAGTTTTAGAAATGGGTCGTGGTGATGGTGGCAAAACAATGTGAATATATTTAATGCCATGGAATTGTACACTTAAAAATGACTAAAATAGTAAATCTTATATGATACATGTTTTACCACAATAAAAAAAAAAAGTTGAGAAAATCCTGCTCCTCCTTTGTATCTACATACATGACCCGTCACTTCACGAACCCTGGAAGAAATCAGGGATTACGGACTCAGCCAAATCGGCTTCAGGCCCTCGGTCTCATCATCTGTGAAATGGGAGGCTTGAGCGGAGCATCCGGAGTTCCAAGCTGTGTCAGCGCCCCGGAGGTTTGAGGGAAACTACCCTTATGGGAAGTACTATGCCCAGGACTTTATAAATGAACATTGACGCCTAATAGATTTTGAGACTCTACTACAAGTCAGCAATTAAATTTTTTTTATGTAGAAATGTAAATTTTTTTAAATTATAAAATATTTCAAGTATACAGAAAATCCCTTGAGATTTTAACACTTTTAAATGTGTATCCCCAGAGCCTTCAAACAGTGCCTGTCAAATAGTAGAAATTCAATGAATGTTTTTTGAGTGAATGAATGACTTCTTATTCAAGTTAACAAATAAATGTTAGGTTTCTGTGGTAGTCCCTATAAGCGGAATTGCTTCAACTCTACAAAGCGTTGCCAGACAGCCCGCCAATGACACCACTGTCACCAATGTATGCGTAGGGTTTGTGTTTTCTCCTATCCACACCAACATTTGCTACTGTCACGCTTTATTTGTGCCATCTGATGAATATTAATAGTATATCGTTGTTTTATTTTGAACTTTCTTGATTATTTAGTGAGGTTGGTTGTATTCCCTTAGGCTTTTCTTATGACTTGCCTATTTGTATCCTTACCCAGTAGGGTTGTCTTTTCATATCATACATGTTTTGCCTACTAAACTTTTGTTAATGTTTTGCAAGTATATTCTTCTTTTTGGCTTATGTTTTTTCTTTGTGATATGTGTTTTGACCAGAGAATTTAATTTTTATGTCTTTGAATTTATCAATCTTTTCCATTATGGTTTGCACTTTATGTGTCTTGTTTAAGAAATCCTTTCCTACTTTGAACTGATATAGATAATCTCTTTAAAAATTTTTTAATTTATTAATTTTAAAGAGAGAAGAAAGGAGAGAGAGAGATTTGTTGTTCCACTTACTTATGTATTCATTGGTTGATTCTTATACGTGCCCTGGCTGAGGATCGAACCCTCAATCTTGGTATATCAGGAAGACACTCTAACCAACTGAGCTACCCCACCAGGGCCAAATAATCTTTTTTATGTAAGTTTTCTTAATTAACTTTTTTCACTTGGAAATAATTTTAAACTTAAAAAGTTTGCAAAAATAAGAATATTACAAAGAACATTCACATACCCTTTACCCAGATTTCCTTAGTGTTATCATTTTACCCCACTTGTTATCATTTTATTTTTCACTTTTTCAAAAATATATTATTTATTTTTAGAGAGAGGAGAAGGGAGGAGGAGAGGGAGAGAAACATCAATGTGTGGTTGCTTCTCACACGCCCCCAACTGGGGACCTGGCCTGCAACCCAGGCATGTGCCCTGAGTGGGAATCAAACTGGCAACACTTTGGTTCGCAGGCCTGAGCTCAATACACTGAGCCACGCCAGCCAGGGTGTTTTATATATATATGTTTCTACTGTGAAATTGATTTTGCATAGCGTGAGATGGAGATCTAATCCTATTTCCTCCCTCCCCCTCCCATATGGCTAACTAACCAGCTCCATTTGTGGAATAACCCATTCTTTTCCCACTAGTAAGAAATGTCCATTTCTTCACACATCATATCTCCTTTTTTCTTTTTCCTGTTTTTTTTTCCAATGCTTTCTATTCTGTCCCATTGGTCTGTTTGTTTATCTCTGAACCAATACTATAGTGTCTTTATCATAGCTTTGTAATAAATTTTGATATATGGTAGGGCAAGTAGTCCATCATATTCTTCTTTAAAATTGTCTTAACTGGGGGGTGGGGGGAGGGGAGGGAAGAGGATGCAGACAACTGTAATTGAACAACAATAAAGTAATTTTTAAAAAATTGTCTTAATTATTTTTGTCACCTAGGCAATTAATTATATTCGTTGTCACACAAACCTCCAAGAGATTAAGCAATTTTTCCAAGGTCACAGTCAGGAAAGAGCAATTTGTACCTAGATCTGCTCAAGACTAGAGCTCTTTCCATTATCTCCTGGGATTCTGCCTTCTCAAGGCCAAACTAATGGTTTTCTAGGTGTGGAGATGTGGGTGTCAGGGAATCCTGTGTGGGCTGGCGAGAGAAGATAGGCAGGCAGACTGGTTTGGGTTTAGTCTCTGGGGTATAGACTTTGCCAGCCAACGGATGGGGCTTGGACTTGGCTGGCAAAACTGGAAAAAGATTGGAGCCAACGGAACTGAGAGAACTCCCACCCCGGGGACTGAGCACCCGCAGGTGTCCATGGGCACAGTCTTGTCACTTTTCAGGCTGAGCAGGATAATGTTGCCGCCGCAGCCCGAAAGGAGGACCTGCAGCTGCTTTTACGCTGGAGGTGTTAGGAGATGTGGGGGTGGGGAGAGAATCTGGCTGCCTGGAAGCCAGGACAGATACTACCCCAGCGAGCTCCATCCTACACCAGCTCCTCCCTGCCTGATTAAGGGACCTTAATCATCTTAGACGGATTAAGGGCTCCCACCAGCTGTTCCCACATCCCGGCCCTGGGCCAGCAAAGGAGACTTGTGGGAGGGCGTGTGACCCCTCACCTCGGCCCTGGGCCGGAGCCCGAGCCCCATACCTTCAGGTGAGTGGCAAAGGCCCCTCCACATGCACTCGGTATCCTTCTCCCCCACCCAGCTCATCTAAGGAGGGCGTGGACCTGTCCCCTCTGGCCCCTCCACGGCTCTGACTAGAGGAGAGGGGTAGACAAGGGGGAACAGGAAGCCAAAGGGGAGGGGAATGTGGTGGGTTTCTAAACCATGCCCTAGACCCCCATCATGTTTTTCAAGCCTGAGAGGGAAAGTGGAGATACACCACAGGTTAACTGGGTTTTAAGAAACTGGGGGTTGCGGACAGAGCGCTAAGAAACTTGAAGGGGAGGGAAGCTCATCGTTCTCCCTGCTCTGTTTATGCTCACAGAAGCCGGCAATGACCACTTGCACCGTCCTCGCGGGCGGCCTTGGGGACCCCCGGATCTGCGCCCCCACGCGGTGGGCTCCATCCCCTCCCAGGCTCCCCCAGGTGCTACCCTGGGCCCAGCTTCAGCTCCGGCTGCTGCTGCTGCTGCTCCTCCTCCTGCTGCCTTCAGTCCTCCCCGAGGTATTCAGAGTAGGGGTGCTAGGCCCCTGGGCCTGCGACCCCATCTTCGCCCGTGCCCGCCCGGACCTGGCTGTCCACCTGGCTGCCAACCGCCTGAGCCACGACCCAGCCCTGGAAGGGGGCCCCCGCTTCGAGGTGGTGCTGCTGCCGGAGCCGTGTCAGACGCCAGGCTCGCTGGGGGCGGTGTCCGCCGCTCTGGCCCGTGTCTCGGGTCTCGTGGGTCCCGTGAACCCTGCAGCCTGCCGGCCCGCGGAGCTCCTGGCCCAAGAGGCGGGGGTCGCGCTGGTGCCCTGGGGCTGCCCGGGGACGCGGGCAGCGGGCACGACGGCCCCCGCAGTGACGCCAGCAGCGGACGCCCTCTATGCCCTCCTTCGGGAGTTCCGCTGGGCACGCGTGGCCCTGGTCACCGCTCCCCAGGATCTGTGGGTGGAGGCGGGGCGCTCACTAGCCACTGCACTCAGGGCCCGGGGTCTGCCTGTTGCCCTGGTGACTGCCATGGAGCCCTCCGACCGATCTGGAGCCCGAGAGGCCCTGAGGAGGGTCCGGGATGGGCCCAGAGTCAGAGGTAGGCTCCCCGCAGGGGCGGGGAGGTTGGCAGTCCCGCTGGCCCCGGGCGAATCAGTATGCAGAGTCTGTGTCCACAGCAGTGATCATGGTGATGCACTCGGTGCTGTTGGGCGGTGAGGAGCAGCGCTGCCTACTGGAGGCTGCAGAGGAGCTGGGCCTGGCCGATGGCTCCCTGGTCTTCCTGCCCTTCGACACGCTCCACTACGCCTTGTCCCCAGGCCCAGAGGCCTTGGTCGTGCTGGCCAACAACTCACAGCTCCGCAGGGCCCACGATGCCGTGCTCACTCTAACACGCCGCTGTCCCCCTGGAGGCAGCGTGCTGGACAGCCTGCGCCAGGCCCAAGAGCACCGGGAGCTGCCCCCTGACCTTAATCTGCAGCAGGTAGAGGGGCCAGGGAAGACAGAAGAAGGAAGGAGAGTGGGGAAGAGGGCAGAAGATAGCCAAAGAAGGGAAAGAGGCTGGAGGCAATGGGAGAGAGGAGGACGGCCACAGGGAGAGAATAACTAGCAGCTCTGCCTGTGTCCCTGGTACTGTAGACGCTCTGGTCTTGCTTGCTGGGGCCTGAGATTGCTTCAGAGAGTCTGCAATGAGACATCTCAAGCCCAGCTCCAAGAATAAACCCTAAACCCCACACTACAACGTCTTTTGTAGTCCACTTCAAAGTGAACCCACTTCCAGCACCACCACAGCACACAGTCTGTGTAATAAACACTTGGTGTTCTTAAGAGAGCAGGAAGGAGGGAGGATGCAGCTCCGACCTCCATGCCCATTTCAGAGGTATTCCCTCTGAGGGGTTCATCCGATGGTTCAAACTTTCTGAAAGCCTTGACATCTTGTGAGAAGCAGAAAGGTCCCCTAGGTGGAGCCAGGAACTTCAATAATCATTTAGATCCAGTTTATTCCCCAGAACCAGCTAATACCCAGGCTTCCCTGAGAACCCAGAATCACAGTTCAGACCATCTAGACCCACCCCATTCATAAAATGGGGGCTAGAAACCATCACGAGAGAAGGGGATTTAGATGCCAGTGGGCAGCAGCCTAACTACTAAGGGGGCCTACGCAAAGGGTTGCACATGAGAGAGGGCTGGAAGTCACGGGGAGGGGTAAACTGTTCCCCACCAATTCCGCTCCCCACTCTGAGTCTCCTCCACTCAGATCTGGAGTAGCCGGTGGGGAGAAAGGATGGGAATAGTCAAGAAGAGGAGAGGAAGAGTTAGGAACAGAGATGGGATGGAGGGGAGTGAGAGAGTGGAGAAAGTGCTGGAAAAACCTCTTCAGTTCTCAGTGAGTATCAACAGCACAGTCTTCCACCTAGATGCCCAGGTGAGACCCCTGCGAGTCACCCTTGATCCCTCTAACCGTTTCCTCCCCCCCCCCCCCCCCGGCACTACATCTGGACATCAAATCCTGTCACTTCCTACTTCTTAAAGGTCATTTGAATCTGTCCACTTTCCCCACTCTCACTGTCACTGACCCGGTTCAGGACACACCATCTCTGGTCCAAATCTCAAAACAAAATCTCCCAAAGGGTCTCCGTTTCAACACTTACCTGCCCCAGGTCTTTCTCCACCCAACAATCAGGCCGAACTTCAGAAATCTGACCGTGTCACGCCTCTGTTCAAAGCCTCCAAGTGCCTCCTCTTGCAGGATAAATGCAAGTCTCTTCCCATAGCTTACCAGGTCTGGTGTCTTCCTCCCTCTTCCATCTTCCTTGAACTTCAAGCAGACCAGACCAGCTGCTTTGGGCTCCCTCACTGTGTGCTTCTCTTTCACCTCTGTGCTGCTGGGCATACTGTTCCTGCTCTCCTGCCTCAACTGTCTCCCAGATACTTCTGACTCATATCCTAAGAGATAGTCACTTCTGGAAGCCTCCTCCTCCCCACCCCCACCCCCAGCCTCGGTGGGGCCCTGCTCCCAGTCTCCACAGCTCCCTCAGTTACCTGGACCCTCACTTACTGCACTGCCTTAACATCCCTCTCTGTCTTGCCCACTAGAGGAAAGATTCTCTGAGACAGGGACTCTGCCTCGTATACCGATATGTCCCTAGTGCTTTACACACTTCCTGGCAGTGTGACAGACAGGTGGGGCCTGGGAACAACAGAGAGGCTCGATGAGGCCTTGGGGGACAAAAAGAAGGAAAAATAGAAAAGAGAAGCAAACCAAAACACAGGAAAGAAAGCTTTTAGGTGAATGGAAGGAAATTATATTAAAAAATATACTCAGGACAACCAAGACAAAAGGGAAGAGAGGATCTGTAGGTAATGGAGGTAGAATGAACCAATGGCGAGAAGAGTCTAAGAATCCTGAAAAGCAGGAAGGCCAGTGGGGAGAAGAGGTGGGAGAGCCAGTGGGAGAAAGACAAAGAGAGACAATAAGGAGGGACATGAGGAGTCACTAAGTAGGTGAGAACAGTCAAGGGCTTAAAGGGTTTGAAGGGCCCAGTGAAAAGATGAGGGGAGGGCAGTGAGTCCCTGTCTGTTTATGGGCCATGACCCTGAACTCTCCTTCCCCAGGTATCCCCACTCTTCGGCACCATCTATGATGCAGTCTTCTTGTTGGCGGGGGGTGTGGTGCGAGCTTGGGCGGCGGTAGGTGGCAGATGGGTGTCCGGAGCAGCTGTGGCCCACCACGTCCAGGATGCCCAGGTCCTAGGCTTCTGTGGAACCCTGGGAAGAGCCGAGGAGCCCCCGTTTGTGCTGCTGGACACGGACGAGGCGGGGGACCAGCTGTTCACCACATACATGCTGGACCCCACCCGGGGTTCCTTCCACTCTTCTGGGACCCCAGTGCATTTCCCTAGAGGGAGCCAAGGGCCTGGGCCCGACCCCTCTTGCTGGTTCGACCCAGACACCATCTGCAGTGGAGGTGAGGGCAAACACCCAGCCTCCACTAGGGTAGGCCCCAGGCACCTTCCACAAAGTGGTGAAAGAGAGTGAACTCTTCCTCTAACTCCTCCTTGAGTCCCGTTCAGGTCCTCCTCAGACCCCAGACTTGTCTCGGACCCCTCCCTTGCTGAGCCCCTGAAGCCCTCTTGAAACCTTTCTAGAATTCCCAGATGCTCCCCCTTAGCAGCACTCATGACCTTTTTCTAGTTCCCCTTCTTGGCTCCCAACCCCCTTTCCTGGAGCCTCCAGGATGTCACCTGACTGCACACTTCCCTGGAAAGGGCGCCTCCCCTCTGCCATGGTCCTCAGTGTCCCTCCTCTCACTGCCCCTGCAGGAGTGGATCCCGGTCTGGTCTTTATTGGCTTCCTCCTGGTGGTTGGGATGGGGCTGACGGGGGCCTTCCTGGCCCATTATGTGAGGTGAGCAGAGAAGGGAGGTAAGTAGGAGAAGAACTTGGCTCTCCACATGCCAGAAATGCAACTGTACAGCAAAGAGAGCAGGCTGGGTCCCCTCAAGATAGAAGGGAGGATTTTTTTTGGAAGAGGGGAGGGAAAGGGGCCCTGGACAGCTGGCAGAGCCCCAAGGCGACGGCTGGTATGGGGATGGTTGCCCTCCCCTGAACCAACATTACCCCTTGCTGGCCTCCTGTCGTGCACCTTGGTCCCCATTGCGGAAATGACCTCCTTCTCCTCCCAGGCACCAGCTGCTGCACATTCAAATGATCTCAGGCCCCAACAAGATCATCTTGACTCTGGACGACATCACCTTCCTCCACCCACAAGGGGGCAGTACTCAAAAGGTGGGAGAAGCTGGGAGCCAGGAGCCACCTGCCATCCCCTGTATGTCTGGTCCCCTGCCTGGGTCAGCCCTCACCCCCACCCCCACCTGGAAAGGTCTGGTTTCCGCTCTAGCAGGGTCCCAGGCCTGAGCTCTGGAGATAGTGCCCTTATGTGTGCTTTGAGGGTGACAGCCCCTTTGCTGACTGCTTTCCTGGGGCAGCGTGACTCTCCAATAAGAAAATGAATATTTGTTTTGTAAACTGTAAAGTGCTGTATGCCTAGGAAGTAAAGTCATTATCACCTTCCCTCATTAAGATTTCTTCCTCTCCCCTCTTTAATCCCCAGAACTCTGTCTAAGAACTCATTATATCCAGAACTCTGAGTACATTTTGACCCCTCGCATTGACCCCTACCCTCCAGGTGGCCCAGGGCAGTAGTCGGTCAAGTCTGGTTGCCCACAGTGTGTCAGACATCTGCAGTGTCCCCAGCCAGGCCCCGGACAACTCCAGCATTGGCCTCTATGAGGTGAGCCTGACCCCCAGCTCGGCTGAGCTCTACTCTTGGAGTCATGTCGTATCCTACGGGCTCCAGGAAACAGGGATAGGACCCCAGAAGATCTAGGGAGTGGTCATAAATTTCTCAAAGGGAGTCATCTGTAATCCTTCCTGCCCCAGGATTTTCCCGTATCTGTTGTTCAGGTGAGGGCTCCTCAAAAGCTCCTCACAGGGACCCAGGGACAGGTGACCTGACTGGTGGGAGCACTCTGGGACCTGCATGCAGCCTCATGTGGCCACTGAGACCACCCCCCACCTTGTTGGGAGGCGCTGGCCCTACCCCCTCAGTGATAAACCCACTTTTCTGGAGCCTCCCACTTTTCTGGTTACTGAAGGTCACAGGCCTCCCTGGAGGGATAGGGGCAGGGGGGCATCTAGGATGTGGCTTCTCAGTCACAGAAAGGACATTTCCAGGAGATGGGTGGTTCAGGACTGGACTTTTCTAGACAGGGCTACTCCTGACTCAAGCCAGACCCACATTTTGGCCCCATCCAGCATTTCTACCCAATTCCGACCAGACTCAGGAATTGCAAGCTTTGGGGGGAAGAGAAAGTCACAAAAGGGCAGGAGGACATTAACCATGGGGCCAGCAAATCTGATGGGGTGGAATGACTGGGAGGTAATGAGAACAAATTGAGGGAGGGCCGGGAGAGAGACCAGCTAATCAGGAGGGAGGGGAGATTCAGAGCTCCTGAGTGTACCATCGCAGAGGGCACAGAGACTCCTGGTGTGTCCCGTAGAGGCCATCACGGCCATTTCTCAGAGGAGCACTATTGTCATTTTGGGCAGATTATTCTTCAATGATTATCCTGTGCCTTGAAGAATGTTTAGTGTCTCCTGTCTCTGGCCCCATTTACTAAACATAGCCCTCAATTTCTATGACAATTAAAAATGTCTCCATATTTATTTCCAAATGATTTCGGGGGTCAGTATCAACCCCCCCAAATTCTCTTCTCTTCCAAATCCCTTATCAACAGGCAAGGCCAGCTACAATGTCTAGGGAAAAATAAAATTGAGGGCTCCTTGTTCATTCAAGATGACAACAGCAGATCATAGAACCAACCTCAGGCCCTCCTGAGCCTGAGCCCCCGTGTGACTGCACCTGTCAAATGCTCATGAACCAGCCCCACCATCAGCTGAGGTCGATCAGGCCCAGGGCCTGGAGGGGAGTTGCCCATACTTCACAGTCAGTCTATAATAAAGCTTGTTCTACCCAGACGCCTGACTCCCACAGCAGTGCTCGCTCATGGCAACAAACGGTGATGAGGGTTATGACTTCAATAACATTAGTGTTGGCAATGTCTCATTTCATAGGGCTGTTGGTGAGCACACCTGCGTTGGTGAGGACAGACATTCAGGCCTTCTGCAGCTCTTACCTGGCAGGGGTGGGTGGGGGGAGGGCTCTCACCTGGTTAGCTGTGAAGTGGACTGGTAGACATCAAACCCCTGGCTCCTGACACTCTTTGTCACATAGAAGATGTTCTAGGGCAGTGGGCCAGTGTTCTAGAAATGGGGGGATGGGTCTAGGGCTCTTTGTATCATGGGGTTTTAAGAAACTGAGTTCACTACCCCCATTTCTGCTCCAGGGAGACTGGGTTTGGCTGAAGAAATTCCCAGGGGATCAGCACATAGCCATCCGCCCGGCAACCAAGACAGCCTTCTCAAAGGTGAGAGTTAGGCCTAGGATAGGGTGTGGGGGGGCCATCATTTCTCTCTCCTGCCTTCTCTTTGCAGCTGGGTACAGGGGTAGTCCCAGTGTGGGAGAGATCAAGAGGACTCAGTGAAGTGTCCCCTCCTCTCCAAAGCAGGTTTCCCATTACGCTCTCTCATAATGAGCTCACGGGTTCTTTCCTTTGATGTGCTATCATAATTTGTAATTGCATGTTCACCCGTGTGCTTGATTTGTTCTTATCTGCCTCCCTCACTAGACTGTCAGCTGTATGAGGGCTTCCTCCTGCACCCTCCATTGTATTTTTGGCACCCAGCACAGTGGCTAGAACATTCGAGAGACCCAATGAATGTTTGTTGAGTGAATAATAGACATTTTTTAAATGAATTTTCAGTTCTGTCAGGTCATTCACGCAGAATGGCCTAGTTGATGCATATTGAGTGAAGTAGAAAGTTGGCAAGGAGGCTGCAGACTGGCTTATTCTGTTCCTTTCAACTCTATTTTTTTTAAAGATTGTATTTATTTATTTTTAGAGAGAGGGGAAGTGGGGGAGAAAGTTCAGTTGCCTCTCATATATGCACCAGCTGGGGGCCTGGGGGTCGGAACCTACAACCCAAGCTCGTGCCATGACCAGGAATCAAACCAGTTACCTTTACCTTTGCAGTGCGAAGCCCAGCCAGCTGAGCACACTGGTCAGGGCTGGTCCTTTAAACTTCAATTCCCCCTCACCCTAACACCATGCAGGCTCGGCCTGGCCTTCTTCCCTGATGCCCCCCCAGAAGCTCTTGGTTATAGCTGCAGAATGACTCAAGCGGACTACTTCACAGTCAACAGAGTAAATCACCATTTAATAGCAGGCATTTAAGATGAAAAGAAGCCCTTTATTAGACCAAAGGAAAGCTAGAAAAAGCACCAGTCAACTGCTAGCCCTATCGGGGAGGACCTCTGTCCTATGGAGTAGGTGTGGCCTTGTTGATGGCTCCCTGGGACCACAGCTAGCCTGCTCAGTCCCTCCGTACTTGGGGATTGTGGGAGTCTCGGACGCAGCCGGCATAACGATGCTGCCGAGCAAAGCAGCCTCCGGCCGCTCCCCAGCACAAGCCGTTTCTGGTGGCAGTGTGGCTTCTCCCCCAAAGGCTGTGATCAGAAGGGGAGGGTGGTGGTGCCAGGGTCATCCTGATGACCCGGGCAAGGTTGTCTTTTCATCCGTAACATTAAACTAAACCACACTTGGTATCTGAAGAGTAGCCGTTGAAGATGTCTTTTCCAGAGAGAGAAGTTATCTGTGTAAGAAAGACCCTCCGACATGCCCTATAGACCTTCCATTACCATTTTTAGCCCATCCTCCAAGTTTAGATACTCAAAAACAGACCTGAATAACAGCACCCCCACCCCCCACCCCCACCTTGCACCCAGAGCAGAAAATGCGTGTGAACTTTCCCCCTCTCAGCTCCGGGAGCTCCGGCACGAGAACGTGGCCCTCTACCTGGGGCTTTTCCTGGCGGGAGGAGCGGACAGCACCGCGGGCCCCGGGGAAGGCATGCTGGCTGTGGTCTCAGAGCACTGTGCCCGGGGCTCCCTCCACGACCTCCTCGCCCAGAGAGACATAAAGCTGGACTGGATGTTCAAGTCCTCCCTCCTACTGGACCTCATCAAGGTGTGGGGGTGGAGAAGGAGGGGTGCAGGGAAGAGAAGGCTGGGCGGTGGGGGGAGGGGGGGCAGCTGCCACTTACCCCACCCCCTCCAGGGAATGAGGTATCTGCACCACCGAGGCGTGGCCCACGGGCGACTTAAGTCCCGGAACTGCGTGGTGGATGGGAGATTCGTGCTTAAAGTCACCGACCACGGCCACGGGAGACTACTGGAAGCCCAGAGAGTGTTACTAGAGCCTCCCGGCGCTGAGGGTAGGATTCCCCGGTGCCTCCGGCGCGGAGGGGCATCCCTCGGATCCCTATTACTTCAAGGGCCCTTCCTTCCCTCCCTCATTCCCTCCGTCCCACGTCCACTGGAAGTGACTTCTGCTACGGAAAAGGTCTTCTGACCTCTGAGATGAGGAGGGTGGACGGTCAAACGGGGGAGACGGGGGCATTGTAAAGGGGCGGACTTATCCTTGAGAAGCGGAGCTTCTGTCCTTGCAACGGAGTTTGTTCTCAGAGGGGCTTTGCCCAAGGGCGGGGCTTGTGCCCAAGTGGCGTCATCTAACAGGCGGGACCTGTTTGTGGGGGCGGGGCTTTTTCTGAGACCCGCTTTCTGTAGTCCCCACTGGTGATAGTTGCAGGCCGCAGGGCCAGACTCAGGCTGGGGGGTTGGTGAGTGGGTGTGAGCCTGGGCTTTCTGCTGGTGGTATTGGGGTGTCTGTCCCCAGTGCCCCCGAGGCCCTCCGTGTACCCGTGCCCTCTTCCCCGACACTAGACCAGCTGTGGACAGCCCCGGAGCTGCTTCGGGACCCAGCACTGGAGCGCCGGGGAACTTTGGCCGGCGACGTCTTCAGCCTGGGCATCATCATGCAGGAGGTCGTGTGCCGCAGCGCCCCCTACGCCATGCTGGAGCTGACGCCCGAGGGTACCGCCGCCCCTCGTGTGGCATGTGGGCTGTTAGGCATAGCCTGGCCAGACCCAGCCTCGCTCTTTTCCAGAAAGCCCAGGGCGGAGAATTAACTATGTGTGCCTTCCTTCAAGCTGGGGTCCAAAGGATCAGGGCAGTGGAGAGCCAAGCATCAAGACAGGAGGGGGCAGTTCTTAGGTGCCCAGACCTCAGTGGTTTCCTCTGTCCTGATCCTGGGCTCCAAACTTCTTCCCCAACAGATGGAACAGGCTCCCCTCTGGTTCTTAGGGTCCCCATGGAGGCGGCAGGGTGGGGGAGAAGATAGGAAGAGTTGAATTAAATATTTCTATAGGACTCAGCAAGCTACTTGATCATTCGTGCTAACCCTCACTTATGTGTAATAAATAGTAGTCTTTGCCTGTCACCTCCATCTGCCCCTTGCCCCTCAGGGTTCAGGGTCCCCTTGTTTCTCCCAGCAACCCCCTTCCGTGCTATACTTCCCCACTTACCAAAGCTCTGATTTAAGGGGCTGCCTTCCAGTCCCCCTCATCTTGAGCTTTGCCACTGAGGCCAGAGTCAGAGGTAGCATCTTTTCTGGCACATCCCCTCTCGTGGTCCTTTCATACCTCCAGAAGTGGTGCAGAGGGTGCAGAACCCCCCTCCGCTGTGTCGGCCCTTGGTTTCCGTGGACCAGGCGCCCATGGAGTGCATCCAGCTGATGAAACAGTGCTGGGCAGAGCAGCCAGACCTTCGGCCCTCCATGGACCGCAACTTCGAACTGGTTAGGGCCTGGGATTGGGCAAGGGTTGGGCTGGCCACTTCTCAGCAACCTGGAGAGGCTGCAGGAAGGCAGCCTGGCAGGACTTCTGACCCAGAAGGCTTTTTCTTAAGGGGTAGCCTGAGGACTGCGGCTTTGGTAGGGGCAGCATTACGGCAGGGCTATGGAGGCCTTTAGAGCCAGAGGTGGAACTGTGGGCGAGAGAAATATTTAATTCAACTCAACATTTATTGAGAACAAGTATGTGCTTGACCTAGTGCGGCAGAAAGACCCTTGGCCTGGGAATACAAAGGCTGGATTGGTTGCAGTTCTCTGTCAATTACCAGCTGAGAACAGCTGACCTCATGGGACCCCATTTGCTGTATGCCTACCAACAGTGTGTAAAAACACAGTGCTTAGCACCCTGGGGTGTGTGGGAAAGGGCTTAATGAGTTGAAGATGAATGAATGGGTGGGGGAGGGGAAAATCAGGCACAACGCAGCCCCAGGAGAGGGCCATGGCAACCGAGGTCCTCAGCAACCTCAGCAGCGTCCTCCTCCTCCTAGTTCAAGAGCATCAACAAGGGCCGGAAGACCAACATCATCGACTCCATGCTGCGGATGCTGGAGCAGTACTCCAGTAACCTGGAGGACCTGATACGGGAGCGCACAGAGGAGCTGGAGCTGGAAAAGCAGAAGACAGACCGGCTACTCACGCAGATGCTGCCTCCGTGGGTGCCAATGGGGAAAGGTGGGTGGGGAGGGCAGCTGGAACGGAGCCAGACTGGGGTGGCCTCCAGGTAACCTCACCACCTGCCATCCCTAGGTCTGTGGCTGAAGCTTTGAAGATGGGGACCTCTGTGGAGCCTGAGTATTTTGAAGAGGTGACACTGTACTTTAGCGACATTGTGGGCTTCACCACCATCTCTGCCATGAGTGAACCCATTGAAGTAGTGGACCTGCTCAACGACTTATACACACTCTTTGATGCCATCATCGGCTCCCACGATGTCTACAAGGTGGGGTGTACAGGGGACAAGCCCTCCCTAAGGTTCCCCAGCTTCCAGCCCAGCACTTCCAGCTCAGCCCCCAGGCCACTAGCCCAGTTCTCTTTCCCAGCCCCTCCGTCCCTAACCTCTCCTGCCAGTCCCCAGCTCAGTCCGCCAGCTTAAAGGCTCCTCGGGATCTCTGCACTAAACCCATTTTAAGCCTCCTGACAAGGGACACTCAGTTTGGGGGAGCGGGGTGCTCGGTACTGAATTCGTACATCTTCCCTCAGGTGGAGACAATTGGGGACGCCTATATGGTGGCCTCTGGGCTGCCACAGCGGAATGGGCAGCGGCACGCAGCGGAGATCGCCAACATGGCCCTGGACATCCTCAGCGCCGTAGGCTCCTTCCGCATGCGCCACATGCCTGAGGTGTCCTTGCGCATCCGCATCGGCCTGCACTCCGGTAACTCCCCGACCTCCCGGGCTCCAAATTTCCCAGATACGAGGAACACTCCGGGGATGGGGAAACGGGGTGGGGCGGGCTGGGGGGGAGGGTTGTCTTGAAGCCACCTTTGCATACCAGGCACTCCGTTGTAATTAGTAGTTGCAATTAGTTGAGAGTGTTTTCTTTGGAGGAGCCGGTGGAGATTATGGGGTGCTAAAGTCCCCTTAGGCCCTAGGTGCCACCCAGCCACCAGCTTCGGCCCAGGCACCTCCTTGCCACTAACCCCGCGTCTCCGCAGGCCCGTGCGTGGCCGGCGTGGTGGGCCTCACCATGCCGCGGTACTGCCTGTTTGGGGACACCGTCAATACCGCCTCGCGCATGGAGTCCACCGGGCTGCGTGAGTGTGGCGGGGTTGGGAGGGGCTCGGGGAGCTGGGGCGAGGTCACGGGGCCCAGGGGGAACGGGCCGGGACGGGGAGGCGGGAGCTGAGTTCCGGGGTCACCCGGTCCCCTGTTGCCCCAGCTTACCGTATCCACGTCAACGGGAGCACCGTGCGGATCCTCCGCGCTCTAGACCAGGGCTTCCAGATTGAGATGCGAGGCCGCACCGAGCTGAAGGTGAGGCTGGGGCCGCCCCCTCCCGCGCCGGGGCTGCGAGACACAGCTCTCTACGCCCGGCCAGGCCCGACCCCGGGTCTTCGCGTTCCGCTTAGACCTCCAGATCCACCCGCTCTCACCCCAGCCCGCCTAAGTCCTCCCCTACCCCGTGTCTCCCCAGGGCAAGGGTGCCGAGGACACGTACTGGCTGGTGGGCAGACTCGGCTTCACCAAGCCCATCCCCAAACCGCCGGACCTGCAGCCAGGGTGAGGAGCGGGCATCCACTGGCCGGGCGACTTTCAAGCGAAGGGCACGGGCCAAGAGAGCCTTTCTCCCGGCCTGTGTTCCTGTGCTTGACGCCGCCTCCCCTCAAGCAGCCTGACCTGGGCCCAGCCTTCCCAAACCCCCATTCCCGATCCCTGAGGCAGATGCACTCTCCCCGCAGGGCCAGCAACCATGGGATCAACCTGCAGGAGATACCTCCCGAGCGGCGCAGGAAGCTGGAGAAGGCGAGGCCGGGCCAGTTCCTGGGAAAGTGAGGCCTGGCTGGGACAGGCGCTGCCTCTTGGCTCCCACACCCAGCTGCCAAGCTCCCCCAGACTCCAGGAGCTGCACCTCCAGGAGATGCTTCCTGGGGAACAGGCGCCTTTTCCCAGCCTAAGGACTAGCCCTGCCTACACAACTTCCCCCCCAGGCCAGTTGTCTGGTTTCTCTCTGACTTGGGGAGCCCAGGCTTGTTCCTAAACCCAGAGATTTCCCCTGGGAGGGAAACACCAGTCACACAGATTCTGATTGGGTAGGTCTGGAGTGGTCCAGGAATTCAGACTTGGGAACCCCTTTAACCATGACCTTCTGTGACCTCTCCTCTGACCCCCCCCCAGTACATTAACCAGCCCCCACCCCCACAGGCTGTGCACTGCACTAGAGACAGAACTCAAGGCGGCAACGTAGGATACGACCACTGTCGCCCCTGGAGTTCTGTCAGATCAGAAGCCCTTCTGACCTCCACCCTCCTTCGAGGAACCAGAATTCATGACCCTCCCCTTCCTAGGTGAGCCCTCATGGATCCTTTCCACAAGTTCCTCTGAGACACTCCTCTTCCCCTCAGGATTATTCCAGAAGGTCCTCTTTCTGCAAGTTGTTGCTATAGGTGACCAAAATTTGGCTGCTACCCGGGGCTTCTGTGCAGCTCTTCATCAAAGGATTCTGGGCCTTCAGAAGAGCTGATTGCAAACCAGCCTTGTAACCTTGGGAAAGACTCATGCAACCTCTGGGCTTGGGTTCCCTTCTGTGGTGAAATAAGGAGTGGCTTAGGTGGTTTCCACACCCCATGGCAGCTGAGTTTCACAAGGGTTGGCTTGAGACATAGGACACTGGGAATGTGCCCCTGAGACCCTGAGACCCTGAGGACGTTGGGGTGGGGGTTTCTTCACTTTTCAGGGCTTCTAAAGGCACCAGGAAGGAGGATTTGGGATTGGATGCCCCAACACTACAGAAGGTGGAGACCTCCCATTCCGCCAGAGTAGGCGTGTCACATGGCCCAAGGATATGAGGGCTTCTGCTTAGCCTCAAGCATCAGTCCCTTCTCCATCCCCCACCAGTCAGAAAGTGGCATCTTCACCTGTGGGCATAATCACGTAACTTGCCCAAGTGCAGAGAAAAGCTTGCTTCAAGGCTTTGAAGAAAGAAAACAAACTGTACCAAACCTTTACTAATCAGAACAGCCAAGGGGTAGTAGGCTTCTCTGTTTAACTGGGTGGTGCTGGGCAAGCAGCTGGAACAGGAAATCCTCTCTGCTTCGGTCTTTGCAACAAGTGTCGACCCCGTCCTGGGAAGTCTCTAGCTGAGGTTTCTTTTCTGCAATTATGATGTCCCAGAGCCTTGCATATTTGGCTGGGTGTCCTTCCCCATTGCTGCAGACCATGACAGACATTAGCAGCAGCCGCAGTCACCCAGACTGCCACTATAAGTAGTGAACCTCCAGCCCCTGGAGGTGTGCAAGTAGAACTGGAAACATCATTGAGCAAGGATACAACAGTCAGGGGGAATTCCTAGGTGGGCGGATGGACTAAATCCTCACTATGCAAAGCGTGGTTGGTGGACCAGCAGCAGCAACATCACCTTGGAGCTTGTTAGAAATGCAGAGTCTCAGGCCCAGATCTAGTGACTCAGAATCTGTACTTCAACAGGTTCCCCGAGTATTTATATGCACATTAAAGTTCTTGAATCATGGAACTAACTGATCCTAGGATCCCTATGTTTCAGAATCTATAAGATTTTGTAAAAACCAGGCTAGAAACTAGCCCTGAGACTTGTTCTGTTTGGCCTATGGGATGATCTTGATTTTGTGTGCGTTAACATTTTAAAATCAAGAGATACTACTTTTATTTTTTTATTTTTTTTAAGATTTTATTTATTTATTTTTAGACAGAAGGGAAGGGAGGGAGATAGAGAGGGAGAGAAACATCAATCAATGTGTGGTTGCCTCTCACGTGGCCCTCACCGGGGACCTGGCCCGCAACCCAGGCATGTGCCCCGACTGGGAATCGAACCGGGACCCTCTGGTTCCCAGCCCTCGCTCAAGCCACTGAGCCATACTAGCCGGGCCAAGAGATACTACTTTTAAAATATATATACCAAATTTCCCTCTTCTCTGAAAATGAAAGCTCTGCACAGGGACAACTACTGACTTTCTGCTGGAGCTCAAGAGCGACTATCCCTCTCTCCGGGGTCTCCCTCTTCAGTTCTCATGGTCCCCACCACTCCCTGTGGACTCCAAGACACCAAGATTGTCTGAACATCCCCATGTACCTGTCTGGCGCCTCTAGGCATTTGAGCTCAGGACTCCTGAAGCATCTGGTGTTAGGACTGCAAGTGCTCCTGGGAGCTCCTTTGTCTGATTCATAAAATCCTTGAAACCTGCAAGCTTAGCGGTCTTCCCCTCCTTCCTAAAGGTAGAACAATCTAAATATCCAGCACTTGTAGGTTCTGGTTACTTAAGGTGGTGCTGTTATAGCGAGTAAATTAGTTCATTTTTTCAAAAAGCATTTTAAACAGAATATGGAGATGATGAATGAAAGATTTTGTAAAAATCCTAATGTGCACATAAAACATTTTTTAAATTAAGTGTATTTTTAAACATCTCTCTTCAGATTTTCTTTGCACTTAGGTCCGGGATGGAGAGTAGACTCTACCTTGCTCGTGCTGGACAGGACGGTGTGGATGTAGCTCTCACTCCCTGCCTCTTCCCTCCCCACCTGCCTCATCCCTCTCCTTCCCTCCCTCCTGCCTGTGAGGAGACTGGGCTAGTTAATGACCTGTGATTCAGGGGAGCCTCAGGGAAGAGTTGACCTGGGGTTGGACACAGGGGTATTTGGCTGGGGCAGGGCATCCCCCAGAGGAGGACGAGGAGGGGATGAGCTGGGGTCCAGACCTAGTTTGGGGTAGAAATGGGGCAGGAGGGCTGAGCCAGTCTCTTCCCACCTCCAACTTAGCCTCGTTACCAGGCCTCTGGTCTCCAGTGAGCAGGTGTGACTGGGGAGGAGCCTGGTAGAGGAGAGTCGTGTCCTCCTGCCCAGAGAGGACAACTTGGGGACCACCCACCCCAGAGCTCACAGAGCTAATGGAACAAGAAAAGGGGAAAATTAAACCTCAGTCTCCTCTCTGCCCCTCCAGTTCCCCCTTTCTCTGTCGCTGTCTCTCCCTCTCTGTCTCCATGTCCGTCTGCCTCTAGTCTCCTTCCTCTGTCCCCAGTGTCCTCTCTCTGCCTGGCAGCTTCTCCCTGCCTTTCTCTGCAGTTACCCCATTTCTGTGGACCCATTTTTCCTGGGCCCAGTCAATATCTTAGAGTGCTGCTGTCCTCTGACTCCAGACCTTTCCACCTTCCCCCGTCTGTCACTCCTGGAGCCTGGCCAACTCTCAGCCCAGAGAGCACCTGGCTAGGGCATGAGGCACCCCCACCTTTGGATGCGTTTACACTACCTCTGCCAGCTGGCCTGTGCCAGGAGCCCACACTTGGGACTATCCTTACCTTCGTGATGGCTCTGTAACCAGGACCAGTGATGGTCAAAGCAGGGACCTCCCGCAGCTGCTGCTTCAATCCCATAGCTAGGACTCCACATCCTGTCCTGGGGCTCACCTGGCACCTTTTCTCTGTGATGTTCCTTGGGGTCTGGGCCCTGTTCCCCATCCCTACCTGCAGGGGACCCCAGGCACCCTCCTTTGGGGGATCCTGAGGCTGCATTGTGGGGCTTTGTTCCCTGGGATCTTCTGGACTGTGCACTGTGGGCACCAGGCCGAGGGCCATGGTGCTGGCCCTGGGCAGCAGTGTGGAGATGAAATAAAGGTGTGCTTTCTTCCGTGTCACGTTGTGTGGTCCTTTTGGCCTGGATGGTTTGAACCCCCCATCCCTGGAATGTTCAAACCTGGCTTTGTTAGGGCTTCAGATGGAGGGGAACCCTAGATATGATCTCAGTGGGGGGAGGTGAGCTGGGGCCAACAACTCCCCAGGAACTCCTCTGCTCAGGGGTTCTGCTCCAAGGGGACCAAGTAGGGAAGCCTCAAGCCATTTAGGCTTCGGTTAGGCCTTTGGGGCTCTGGAAATGGGTGGTGTGGCCTCATCCTTTGGTCAAGGGCAGAAGAGAAGAAGGAAGAGAAGGGCAGAATTTGTCTATGGCTATGACCCATGACCCATGGAAGCCAAAGGTCAAGAGTGAAGGGGCAGAGCCCCCAAATGAAGAAGTTGAGGTACACTGGTCTCTGCCCCCACATTCCCCCTCTGACCCCTTGAGAGTCTGCCACTGGGGCATTAGAACAGGACAGACCATCCCAAAGCCACTGGTGTACGACCAGCCCATTAGTTGTCCATTTTCTTTGAGCCCAACTGCCCCTGCCTCAGGCCCAGTGTTTCTGGCGTGACGATCCATCAGGGATGGCGGCTGCTCTGCCTTCCCAGCATCCGGCCTGCTTCATGGTGGGCAATCGCCCCTGCCTCATCCTCAGTCCCTGTGGAACCGGATGGAACTGAGCCCAGACCTTTCCAATCTTTCCATCCCTTTGGCTGCAGGGATTGTTTCAAGGACAAGCAGGTGACCTGGACGAGGAAAAAGAGGCTCAGGGCTGAGGAGCTGCTGGACACCAAGTGCGAAAGGTGTCTCTTTTCTCTGGGGCTGCCGAGAGGACGCGACGCCGAGGGTTGTGCCACCCCAAAGACAAGGAGCAGAGCTGACAGGCGGGCAGAGACGGCCTGCTGCCACCGTTGGAGCCCTACACCCTCTGGGCCGAAGCCAGGTCCGGCCGTTCAAGCGCCATGGGCTAGCAAGTTGTTTCCTTTGCTTAGGCTAGATTGAAGCTCAGTATTTTTGCTCTTTGTAGTCACAATTGTCCTGACAGACACTCCTCAAAAAGATTACGGAATGCCATGAGGGTTAGGCTGGTTTAACAGGAAAGAAGAGAGGGAAAGGCTGGGTTGGGAGTGCAGAGGAGTGCACAGGATGAATGTCCCAGAGAGCAGACTCCACTTCGGGGACTCCACTGAGTCAGCCCGGCCCTCCCTGCGATATATCTGCTCCTGGAAAGTCCATTTACAGGAACCGAACTCAGGGGAAGGTTAGGACCTGGGGTCTTGCCTGGATTCTTGTGCTGACTCAGCATGTAGAAGGTTGAGGAATATTTCAGGTCCTGCCTTAAAGGAGATAACACAAATGAGAGTGTGAGTGGCCTTTAGGCCCAGCGCTAGTGCTGGCTGCCGACACTTTGGAGCAAGTGACTCGACTTTCACAGGGAGACTAGGGTCGGGCAGACGGCTCTCCCTGCTCCTGAGTGGGGAAGGGAGTAGAGAAACTGAGGAGGACAGCTGTGATGTCTGGGAAACCTAGGTTCTTGCAGGGTGGGGCTTGTTTGTCACATCTAGAGACTCACTGATCCAAACTAAAGCCACTTGTCACCTCTACCAGGGACATTCCACCTCACCATCCACCCCTGAGTCTGTCTTTAGCCCTGGACCTGGAGAAGGGCATGCTGCCCAAGCATTTACCTATCCTGCTTGCAGGGAACAGCGATCTTGCCATTGGAAAAGCGCATCCCACGCACCTCTCAGTCTCTATCCTCATGTGCCCACTTCGCACACGTGAAGACAGGCTCCCCGCAGTGACAGGACTCCTCAGAGACTGCCTGTCTGGCAAGTCTTGGGGTCAGGAAGCAAACCTAGACTTGGCCTCAGGAGCTCCTCAGGGGTGCTCTGGAGACACTTAGTTATGGTCAGTTCTGCTTCATGCCTTCTTGACTCTTTCCTGCAAGAGTGCAGTTTAAATGCCAAATCAACATCTGCGTAATCAGATTATGAAAGAGTTTTGACTTAGTGGGATATGAACATGAACACATTTTATGCTTCTCTAATCAGTGCCTTAAAAACTTTACTCCAGTTGAAAACTCGAAATCTTCTATCTGGTCCAAATGTCTGCTTCCACCCACATCTGGCAGGGACCTGGGGGTGGGGGGAGCACATGTCTGGTCCTTTCCTCCTCCCTCAACTCTAGCTGCATGATCAGGACTGGAGGGACAGGGGGTATAATTTGATCTTGGGAACCCTATCCTCTCCATCTTCAAGTGAGAAGTACAGACGTTCCCCTGGCAACACTGAGCTGCTTGCTGATGTTGGCTGGGGTGGGAGGGGTGGGCGGTTCCTGCCCAAGTGGACATGTGCAGGGGTAGGTTCTCTGTGAGGTGAATAAAGTTGAAACTTCACAGCCTCTCACTTGCACAAGCCCCTCCCAAGCCCTTCTAGTCAATTTTGTTTTCTTTTTCTTAAAGGGGCCTTCAAAATTGGAAAAGCTTCAGGTCGTCACAACATTTGGATCCATCCTGGATGTGGCCCCCAAGGGGTTGGGATTCAGCTTGTCCCCGGCCTTCTTTGTTACTAGAAGCCTCTGAAAGCAACAGCTCTATCTTTCTTTATCCCAACAGCGGTAGGCACCCCATGCCCTTCTCTGGGTACCACAGCCCCTGGGTGTCCCACAGCTGCCAGGGATGCCCGGGCAGCCCCAAGGTTCAGTTTATCCTGTCACCTCTACCCTTCTTCAAGAGGACCCAAAGAACTGTCCTCTTCCTCACCGTCGCAGGCCACAGGGGACTGGACCAGGAACTACCATTGCCTTCCTCTCGGGCCCCGATGCTGTGACTCCTTCCTGTTTTCCTCAGCCCGGCTCCACCCAGCCAGCAATGCCTATCTCCTACCCTCAGGTAAGCCACTTCCAGTGTCCATAACTGATTCTTGCAGAGAGCTTGGCATTTGTGTGGGGAAGGGGAGCCCCTGGCCCAGGTGCTGTCTCCGTCCTCCCCCAGTCCTCTGCTGGGTGGCCTGATGAGTGGGAAGTGGGAGATTAGATTACAGCAGAGCAGGCTGCACAAACTCTTGGAAAGCCCTTGGGATGGGGGTCAAGTGGGGGTGGCCGAGCCATTTATCAGCTTCTCTTTTTAGACTGCGAGGTACTGCGCACTTGTAGTTTCAGCTATGGGCCCTAGTTCTAACTCTGCAGCCACAGGAAAAGTGTCGCTCAGCACCTTATTACAGCAGAATTAACATGCATTTCATGAACGGGTCACACAAGCAGGTACATAGGTTATTACCACACACCATTTTTTAACGCCAAACAAAATTAACTTGTAATTTATGCCACAAAACTGTCATGATTTTTTAAATCAGGACCAAATGTTGATCAATTTAATTAAAATGTGCCCCAAACTGCAAGTTCAATAAAGTAGGAGGAAAGACTTTCCTCCTACTTTACCTCATCATTAAACCACCAGGCCAAGGATGTAAATGCCCACAACCACCTGATCATGGCCTTGCCTCACCTCGCCCTGCCATTGGCCAACCCAGCCAGCACACTGTCTCCTCAGGCTTCTCTCTTCATCCCAGCCACCCACTCCCAAGCCGCGTGCCTCCGTGACAACTTCCTTGTTACTACCATCAACACACTGATTTGGGGCCACGTGTTCTCATGCATGTCATTGGCTAGTCCTCCACCTTCATTCCTGAGGTCACCTCCCCAAGGGCTTAGCTTTTATCTCAGGATCGAAGGGAACCCAGAGCTCTTGCCACACTCTCTGCCAAGGCGGTTGGTGGCCCCAGTTGAAACAAGTTCTGAGGGATTCCGTAGTGGCATTAAGGACCTGCACCAAAAGACCTCAGACCAACTTCAACAGGCCCTGAAAGGGGAAGAGGAGGGACCAGTTCTGATAACTTCACCCTCCACACTGCCCCTCAGTGATGGAGGGGTTCCTGACCCCTAGAGAATAGTGGATTCCTTGGGCCTCAGTGCCCGAGCACAGGGCAATGCCTGTGCACACTGGGCTGGTTGGATCATCCCAAGACCAAAGCTGGTCCCAGAAAATGGTCTTTCCAAGAAGTAGTGCCTCTCAGAGAAGGCCAGAGGAGACACTTTGTGATGCCACAGCTATAGAAGACATTCCTTCAGGAGCCAGAAAGTAGGCACGGGAGGGGGGTTGTGTTTGTTTTTTGAAGAACGGCGAGATTTTCGCCCATCAATAGCTGATGGGAAGGAGCGCATGGTGAGGGGTGACGAGGGAGATGGGGCCTGTATCCAGCGGGGCACATGTAGGCACAGCAATAGTCCCTTAGCGGGGAGCGGGGAGCCCTTGGATGAAGATACAGGTAGGACAAGATGGCCAGGGAGTGGGTATGTTTGTGGGGTAGGTGGCTGCAGGTTCTGGGAGTTACTATTGGAAGTTTCTGTTCTCACAGTAAAGTAGGATGTGAGGTCATGTTCAGAGCACTGCAGGGGAGAAGGAGCACTGTTTTTGTGGGTGCTCCCTATGTGCCAGAAACTGAACTAAGGACTTTATTTGAGAAAGTTCATTTAATATCCTCAACAACCTTATGAATCAAATACTATTATAACTTCATTTTACAGATGATAATACCAAGGCTCAGAAAGGTAGTATTACCTACCTAAGATCACTCAGTTACTAAATGATCGTCAGGATAATAATTTCCCAAGGTCTTCAACTCTACACTATTAATAAAGAGGCAAAAACTGATGGGACCAAGTCCCTGAGGAAATGGAAGTAGCCTTAGAGAGTAGGAGTTTCTTTCTCTGAGGCTGGAGTAGAAGTGGAGCCTACAAGTGGTTAGAGGGAAGAAAACTGCTGAAGAGCTTTCCTTCCTGTGTCCTCAGTGTGGTCAGGGACAAGGATGGCCATGCGTCTGCCAATAGCAAGATGAGGGGCGTGGGGAGTTGGTGAGGATTTGAGATAGCTTTGGCAAGGTCAGAGAGGGGGTTCAGGAAGAAGGGGGTCTGTTCCTATGGAAATCTGGATCATCTTGGTAGGTCTCCAGCCTCCCAGAGACCAGAATCCCTGATTGTGGAGACCCTGGAGAAAAAACTGCTCTCTGTGTTAGGCATTCTCAAACCTCAAGGATTCAGCATGCAGTGCCAGAGCGAACCAAGACCAAACAGCACAGAGACATAAGGAGACATCACAGGGCGGGGGAGATGAGGCAGGTGCTCAGAAAGGAAGGGTGGGCCGGAGGACTGACCCACAGGCAGTGCTGGGGCCAGTTCAGCCTCTGGTAGGGGCCATTTCCTCCCCATCAGAGCAGACCCCACCCTAGCCAAAGCTGATGGGGATTTTGAACGGTTTGCGTTTGTCAGTTTGGGAGATGAATAAAAGAATCACCAGGCAGCTTAAAGAAACCAGCTGTTCACTGGGGTTGGGAGTCCTAACATTTGCAGAGGCCCCTGATGCTTGGTTATTTGTTTTAGTGCAGCTCAGCAGCCCTACCGCAGGGGGCCAGCGGGGAAAGGAGCTCAACAAAAGCATCTGGGACAAGATACATTGGCAGGAGATTCGAAGTGGGATATATTGGGGAGAGAGAGCTGTGTCCAACAAGGCTTTCCTTGCCGGGTCTACCATCACCCTCATGCATTCTCAACCTGTTTTACCACCTATACCCCAGCACTGATGGGGGTCAGCCTCCTCAACTGTTAATGAGAGGTTGCTGGGTGGAATCAGAGGCAAGGAAATATTTTCTTCAGGTTCTCTGTCAGCATCTCTGTCCTAGACATGTCAATCACAGTACTTGCCAAGCCCACACCCGGGCCACACCTAAGTGAAAATGCTTCATCTACAGCATAGGCTGAAGCCACAATTCTGTGGGGCATAGCCCTGCCCTCATCAACTCCAGCTGATTGGATCAGGGGTTACCACCTGTCTCAAGCTCAGTCAAGCCATTGGCTAATGCATGATCAATGATGTTTCCTGGTGCAAACAGATGAATTAGACTAACTGGATTCTCTCTTTTGGAAATTCGAACAAGGAAATGCTCATTAAATAGCATAGTTTGACAGTGGGGAGAAGTTAAAAGATAAAATTGAGATGATCCAGGGGGTAGAATCAGGGCAATAAGGGATCTTGGTAAGGGAACGATATGAAGCAGGAAAAGCTATCCAGAGAAGGGAGGAATGAAGAGTGTGGAGTCACTGCAATGAACAAGTCACAGAGACCGCTGTGCCCTCAGGATGCGGAGACCCACAGGACTGGCCAGAATTCCAAAGCTCCCCCTGAGCCCCTGTTCTGCCTGTATCTTGTGTTTATGTACCTTGACACAAAGCCCTGCCATCTGAAATAGCCGCCACACGTCTCTTTACTCCCACCCAATTATTTGCTACTCCTCCCACTAAAAGGTGGGGTCTAATTCCCCTCCCTTGAATCTATGCTAGACTATGCCTTGCTTGATCAATGAGATGTATCAGACGTGATATATGGTCTTCTGAGGCTAGATTATCACAAGAAGCTCTGTCAGCACTTCTGAGACCCTCAGCAGCCGGGTCAAGGAGTCTGCCTACCCCAAGACCGCCCTGCAGGAGAGACCATGTGCTGGAGCATCTCTTGACCGCCTCAGGGGAGTCCAGCCTTCCGCCTTCAAGTTGTCAGACACGTGAATAAAGTCTTCTTGAACCTGCTATCCTGAATGTCAACAAGTATCTCGGTCAGTGCCATATGAAAGAAAAAAATCACCCAGCAGAGCCCTGGCCAAATTCCCATCCTGCAAAATCACGGTGTGTAATAAAATGGTTGTTGTTCTAAGTAGTTCCATTTAGGAAGACCTCCAAACCTTTGTGAGAGGTTTTTTTTTTTTTTTTTTTAAGATTTTATTTATTTATTTTCAGAGAGGAGAAGAGAGGGAGAAAGAGCAATGTATGGTTGCCTCTCACATGGTCCTCACTGGGGACCTGGCCCTCAACCCAGGCATGTGCCCCAACTGGGAATCGAACCGGGACCCTCTGGTTCCCAGCCCGCGCTCAATCCACTGAGCTACACCAGCCGGGCCCCTTGTGAGAGTTTTGAAAGCAACCCACTGACAGGTGGTTTCTGAAAGGTAGAATAGAAACACAGTTTTTGCCTACTTTTTTCTAGTAACCACATGTGATTTTCCTTTAGGGACCCATCCAGCCCCAGCCTCAACCCATGTAGTTCGCATGGGGCTGACTCCAGTTCCTGCCTCAGAGTCTGTGACCAAGGTCGGTTCAACAAGGGTCAGCCCCAGGACTTTTTAAAAATATATGTAAATTAACAACCATTTTATTATACTCGCATGGGTCAGGAATTCAGACAGAGCAGAGTGGGGCTGCTCATCTCAGCTCCACGGGGGTTGGGCCCTCATCTGGGAACGCTGGAGTGGCTGACGGTGACTCAAGTGTCTTAGAGTTGGAATCGCTGGAGGGTCCTTCCCTGAAGCAACTGGTACCTGAGCTGGGATGGTTCAAAGGCTGCCCTCACCTGGGTTCGTTGGCCAGAGTACTTACACAGAGCCTCTCCATCTGAGCCCCAGGAAATCTTCTAGGAGTAAAAAGCAGACATGGTCTTTGCATTGAGGGTTGCTCAGCTGGCAGGATCGAAGCCCAGAGCTGCTGGTAACCCTCCCCGCCAGCACCTGGGGAGAGTCTGCCTGAGCGGGAGTCAACCCAGTTCAACCCGAGAGAAAGCGGCAATGAAATGTCGAGGGACAGAAAATCCTGACATAAGTTTTGGGCACTGGAACCCATCCAGACCTGAAGTCAGTGACTCCTGAATTTTCCAGTGATGTAAGCCAATATATCCCCATATTTATCAAGCTAGCTGGAGTTTAGAATATCTTATGTGTTCAGCTCTGCCCATCAAAATTGTACCAATTTTTTCATGACTGGTTCAAAATTCACAAGCAGTCTGCCTTGACTTATATAGGGACTATTTATTGCCTGGGGGTTTCTGTTGCCTGGAGATGACCTGCCTACACATTTCTGAAAACTCCACACTACCCCACAGCTCGTCCTGCCAACGGCATGGCTGTGGTGGACGCAGCCAGCCTGGCACCTCACGTGACCTCTTCCACCGGGACAGGCGCAGCTGGGCTGGGAGGAAGTCCCTGTGGGTCAGTGAGAACCCTTTCCTGGGGAACCTGGAATATGAACCAAGACATTCCAAAACCTCTTTATCTTTCAGACAAAGAACATAAAAACTTGAACTGTATGGCAGCCATGTCTGTATGTGGACTGGGAAACAGACAGAACTGGTCAAGGGAGGGAGGGAGAGAGAGAAGACAAAGCAGACAGGCAGAGAAGAGAGAGGGAATTCCTGAGTTCTTATACTGCCCCAGTCCCTGCCTCTGAGACTGTCCCTGAGGCCTCAGTGTGTTCCTGGCCTTGAGTCTTTATAATAAATTCTCCTTTTTGCTCAAGTTCTCTCTTGTGGGTGTCTGTTATCTACAAATGAAAGAGCCTTAATCTCCCAGCTTCCAGAGTAGTTCAGTCCTGTCTCCCTTCTACTCCGGGTCCACGCCGCGCTGGGCCACAGCTTACTCCTGAGAATGACACTAAGTTTCACCTTAAAGCCAATTCCAATCGGTTGGTTGTGCCTGTCAAGAGTGCTCTGCTAACAACGACTCTGAGGCCCCTCCTGGACTCAAGAAGAAAAACACATGGATTAATCAGCAACGTTTGCCACGGGTGTGGAATGGAGAGGGCTGAACACTTGCTACGTCTGTTCCCTGACCTTGTCACATGTCCTTCTCTTCCCATACGACACTCAGCTTAGCCCCTCACTTGGAAGACTCATAAGATATACTTGTTGAATGAGTACGTGACCAGATGCTTATCTAAGAGACCTTTCCAGTGGGCTGAGTGACAGGGAGGCAAGAAGCGAAAGCTGTAGAGATGAGCGGGACAGAAGAGACGGGTGCATCCCGCGCTCTCCGTTCGGGAACCAAACACACGGAGTGCTGGCAAGTGGGATTCGCAGTGTGTTTACCTCACCCCCTTCTGACTAACTCTTGCTAAGCCTACAAACCCCACAGTGAGCATTCTTACATAAAGGAAGTTTTCTCTGACATGCCCTGCTCCTGTGCCTGAGATGGACCTCTGTCCTAGTCAGTATTCTTTTTTTTTAAATATTTTTAGAGAGAAGGGAACTGGGGGAGAAAGAGGGAGAGAAACATCAATGTGCGGTTGCTTCCCATGCGTCCCTCACTGGGAACCTGGCCTGCAACCCAGGCATGTGCTCTGACTGGGAATCGAACTAGCAACCCCTTGGTTTGTGGGCCTGCACTCAATTCACTAAGCTACACCAGCCAGGGCCTAATCAGATTCGTCTAGTGAAAGAGTTCAATTTTCTTTTAAAGGAAAATTTTGGTTTATGTAACGAAAAAGACCGTGAGTATTACATTACACTTCAGGCGTGGCTGTATCCAGGTGCTTCTGTGCTCTTCTCTGTGTTGTCTTCATTCTCAAGTGGGCTGTCTCAGGATGGTTACAGAAATGGCCAGCAGCAGGTTTAAGGCTTATTTCTACCCTATCATCTTAACAACTCCCAGGAAATTAAAGTGCTTAAAAAAATTGTTCAACAACAGCCCTGGCTAGGTGGCTTGGTTGGTTGGAGAGTTGTCCCATGCACCAAAAGTTAGCAGGTTCAATCCTTAGTCAGGGCACATATCTAGGTTATGGGTTTGATCCCCAGTCGGGTTGCATACGGGAGGCCACCCACTGCCCCCCTTTCTCTCTCTCTCTCTCTCCTCCTCTCTCTCTAAAACCAACAAACATATCTTCAGGTAAGGATTTAAAAAAACGCATGCCTGGGTTGTGGGCCAGGTCCACAATAGGGGGCACACAAGAGGCAATCAAACATTGATGTTTCTCTCCCTCTCTCCTTCCTTCCCCCTCTGTCTAAAAATAAATAAATAAATAAATAAATAAATAAATATATATATATACTTTTTAATTTTAGAGAGAGAGGAAAGGAAGGAGAAAGAGGGACAGAAATATCAACGTATGGTTGGGGCACACGTTGGGGCTGGCTTTGGGGGTCGGGGGTGCTGCGGAAAGAAATGGTTCTGACGAGAGGACCAGTGTGGATGTTGGGGAAAAGCAGTGAGTGGCGGGAAGAGGGGCGGGTGGAGAAAGGACAGGAGTGTGAAGCTGAGGGAAGGGGGAGAAAGGCAGCCAGAGCCAAACACGGTGAGGTTTCTGGGAATGGCCACCGCGCCTCCTTTCTCTGCTCTCCAGCTTTTCTCTTTGGGCCTCTCTGGCCTCAGCTGTTGAGCTAGGGTGAATGAATGCGAGGGGACTGCTGAGGCAGGGTCTGCCTTCGAAGGGAGGAAGAGTGGGCAGGGACTTCATCCCTGGGGAAAGAGGTAAAACAGACCAAGTGGCCAGTGGCTGGCGGACATTCCGGTCCAGGAATAGCCCGTGCCAGGTCTGAGGGGAGAAAGAATGGGGTGATGTTGGGGTGATGTTGGGGTACTGAGGGTTCTGGGCAGGTCCCCCTCTCTCTCCTTCCTTCCCCTAGCCGAAGTCACCTGGCAGGGCAGCCACCTTCTGCTCTGCACCCAGTGTCAGGCAGAGGTTAAGGAGAGGCACCAGAAGTACCAGTGAGCAGCAAAGGGAGTCTTGGGACCGGTAGTCCCTAGAGTCCCTGCTTCTTAATATTCTGGGGAAAAAAAAAAAGAGTTCCTTGCTCCTGTGTGCTGAGGCCAGGTGAGCCTCAAGTGTGATAAAAAAAAAAAAAACACATGTGAGGAGCCTCAAGTCTTGGCACTGCCCCCATAAGCTCCCAGTCCGAATCCCTCCCTGCACAACCAGGCCCAAGGGCCCAGCCCCAGTTACCCCTTCTCCGGTCGTGGGCCCCTCACTCCCATCCCCACCTCTGCCCTTTACAGATGGAGTGCGTTCTTCCTGGGGCTGCCTCTCCGCTGCCTGGATGCAGAAAACCTCAAGGAGCTTGATCCTAACCTGCGCTACGCAGTCCAAAAAAGTCAACAAGCAATTCTGCCCCCTCCTCCCATGAGCCTGCCTGCCCCACCTGACATCCTTCCCAGCCTGTACCGTTCTGTCTTTCCTTCTGCAGGAACATCACCTCTGGACAAGCCTGGATGAGAGCCAAAGCACCTTCATCTTCCCTAAATCACCCAAGTCAGGTCTGGGATGTGAAGGAGGGCAAGTAGGCTGTGGCAGGCCAGAGGGTCGGTAGTGTTCACCTTCTGCCCAAACACACGGCTGTCTTAAAGCCCATTCCTGCCTCCTGTTCTTGCTTCCAGGCTGTGTGACCTTGGGCAAGTCACTTAACTTCTGTGTCTGTTTCTTTATCTGGAAATAAGAATAATAATAGCACCTACCTCATGGGTTATAATTAGGATTAAATGTAAATCACTGCAAACAGCCCTCGAGTGAGTAGGAAGTGCTTTCTGAACATTAGCTATTATTAATATTCACCCCATAAAGTTTCCAAGTTTTCCTTCTAAATCTTCCTCGACCTCCTTGGGATGTCCCTCCGGCCTCCATCCCACCAGCCAGCTGTTCTACATGCCTGGCCTCCCCATCTCCATGGTGTGTGTCCCCGTCTCCTGCCATTAACCTAAACGACACCCTTTCTCAGGCCCTGGGACTTCTGGCAGCAGTGCTCCTGAGTCTCACATGGCTCCGATTTTTGCCACACGGAATACAGTGTTTACTGTGGCATCTCAGCCCTTCTAGAATTAGCCACTCCCCTTCCATTCTTCTTCCTCAGCATACACTGAACCTAGGGAGGCCAGGCCCCCCATTCTCCCTCTCTCCTTATCTAACCACTGCCCCCTCTTCGAGAGCAGTTCATGCCACACCCCCTCGAAGAGCTCAGAGACACCGCCACACTCACCTGTGAACACTCATAACTGGAGCTGCCGGCATCAAAACCCTTCTTAGACCCCAGCTGGTGTGGCTCAGTGGATTGAGTGCCGGCCTGCAACTGGAAAGGCTGTCGTTTCGGTTCCCTGTCAGGGCACGTGCCTGGGCTGCAGGCTGGGTCCCTGGTTGGGGGAATACAAGAGGCAACCGATGCCTGTGTCTCTCACACATTGATGTTTCTCTGCCTCTCTTTCTCCCTCCCTTCCCCTCTCTCTAGAAGATTTTAAAAAATCAACAACAAAAAGCCCTTGTTAGTAATGGATCCACATTACTAATGGCTGGGGGTGGATCCCATCTCTGCCCTCTGGGAACCAATGGGGAAGATGTACCCAATCTGCCAGTCCCGACACCAGAAGGGGGGGCGGACGGCTGCTGTTTAATCCTTCCCTGCGGCCTGATCAAGCTCAGCAGGGATGCAAATGCCTGCTGCAGTGGGTGGGTGGGTGGCTGGTGGAGAAATCGTGTTTGTCTGATGAGGACAATGGTAACTCTGCTATCGTGATAGCCAGATCTTTAGGTTTTTCAAGGGAAATGAGACATTTTCTAATTTTTAAATATTGGCCATTGATTCAACTTGAAAAAGGAACAAACCAAAAACCTTGACAGCCAATCAAAACACATCTGCAAACCAACTCCGGCTCCTAGGCCCTGGCAGTCCCTGGTGGGGATGAAGCCTCCGGGTGTGAAGCTCAGCTCAGCGGTTTACAAAATGTGTGGTTGGTCATTTTCATTCTCTGGCCTCAGTTTCCTCCTTTTTGGGCAATTTGTCTCAGCACCTTTTCTCTCTCACATTCCATGGGCTGCATAGCCTCCCCACTGTTGATCACCACGTATT